>JAOTJB010269373.1:0-16985 GCA_027123815.1 Erythroxylum minutifolium | reverse complement strand
CCTTGCATTTTCAGATTTCTTTGATTTGCTTACTTTAATTTATTTTCTTTTCAAATCAATTAATTCTTGAGTGTTCGAGTAATTTTTCATCGTTTAATTTAATTGTCTTACGTGTTGGATTTTCCTTTGGGTACGATATCCGGTTCTTACCAATTTATATTACTTGTCGAGGGGGTGCGCTTGCCTCTAATTGATCTAGATAGAATTTAATTTATATTGTTCTGTTTAGATCCGAACACGTAAGTCTAGGGTTTCTTGAGTTAAAGCACGTGAACACTAAAGAACAGCTCACAGACTTGTTCACTAAAGCTCTATGCGCACGAGTTTTCTTGGGTCTCATTAATAAGTTCAGAGTCCTTGGTCTTTGACCGAACCTCTGACTTGAAGGGGGGTGATAGAAGACCCAAGAATAAATTGATGGGTTTCGGGCGGCTATTGGGCTTATACCCTTTTACTGTCCTTTTCATTTTATGTTGGCTCGTTGTCATTTTATGTCATGTTTTGTCTTGTTCTTGTTTTGTCCTTTTCTTTATTTCTTTCATCACACTTGTATTGTACAGCACAGATTCGGTAGTTATTATTTTCCTGTGATTATAGGAAATACAACCAATAGGAGAGAAGCCTTTCAAAAAAAAAACCAATAGGAGAGAAGTTAGAGTAGTATTTATATTGTCCTGTACATAAATTACAATTTGAATTAAAATCATTCCTCGAACCCTACTGTTTTTCTTTACATTTTCCTTTAAATAGGCCCCACACTATTGCCATTGAAAGCTACAGAATATTGAACGGTGGTCACACAAAGTTTAATCAATCTGACCAACTTAGCATCAAAACCCAACCGGAGCATAATAAATTCCAAATAACTCCAATCAACCCTGTCATAACCCTTGCTAATATCGATTTTAAAAACAACATCCCCACTTGAACCACGTCCTCTGTTTTTCATATAATGCATCAACTCAAAAGCAACCATAATGTTATTAGATATTAAACGACCCGGAAAAAAGCCGATTGCATAGGAGAGATAATTCTAGGCAAAATAGTCTTGACTCTATTAGCTAGGACCTTCGCAATAATTTTGTAAATCACATTGCACAAAGCAATAGGCCTCAAGTCCTTCGTACTACTCGCATTATCTTTTTTCGGAACAAGAACAATAGTAGTATTATTTAAAGAAACAGGAAACTCACAATTATTAAGCCAAGAACAGCTTTGAGCAAAAATGTCTCCTCCCAAAATATGCCAACATTTTTGAAAAAATGCCAGATTCATGCCATCAGGACCAGGAGCTTTTTCCGGATGCATATCAAAAGTTGCTTTCTTAAATTCTTCCATGGTGAAAGGAGCAAGAAGATGAGCATTATCTCTATCATTAACAACAGAATTAATGCAAGAAAATTCTTCAAAAGTTTGATTTCCGATAGGAGCTGCAAACAATTTTGAAAAATAATCCAAAACAATAGCATTCATAGTATCACAACTCGAAAAAGAATTACCAGAGTCATCCTCCAAGACAGAAATTTGGTTAATCCTCCTACGCTTCGAAGCTTGAGCATGAAAAAATTTAGAGTTAGCTTCACCATAATTAAGCCAAAAGATTTTGATCTTTGCTTCCAATAAATTGCTTCTTGGGTCAACAAATTAGAAAGCTCAGTTTTAAGATTCAACAAACGCGGATCAACAGCGTTAGTTTGGCGCAACAAATCCATCTGCTTCTTGATGCCATCAATCCTGGTTTTGAAATTGCTACCTAACGTTTTATTCCAAGAAATAATAGAGGTGCTGCACGCTGCAATGTTCTCCATAACTCCAGTGTTACTACAGCTGGTCCAAGCAGAAGAAACAACATCCATAAAACCATTTTCAGCTAACCACTTGTTCTCAAACTTAAACCTACTAACCTTCTTGACAGGAAAACTGGTATTCGCAAAAAGTTTAGTGGGACTATGATCAGAATAAGAGCTTACTAAACTAAACAGCTTATGGTAAGGGAAATGACAAACCCAATCAGCCGAAACAAATGCTCTGTCCAAACATTCCATGACTAAGTTATTAGAACCTCGCTCACGCGCCTAAGTAAACCCGAAACCAGTTAGGGGAATTTCAACTAAGTCACAGCCCAAAATACACTCCCTAAACCCATCAAAGAGCACTGTAGGATACTCATTACCTCCAACCTTCTCATTAGCAGACATGAGATTATTAAAATCACCCAAACAAACCCAAGGAAGATGATAAAGGCGAGAGAGAGATTTCAAAAACTCCCAACTTACTCGTTTTCTGTTATTCTCAGGGAAACCATAAAACCCAGTGAGTCTCCATTCAAAATTGTCCAAATTAACAATCTCCGCATCAATGTGATCACTGGAATAACCCAAAACAGAGACATTTTTGTTAGAGTTCCAAAGGAGGGCAAGACCTCCACTACGACCAATCCAGTCTGCACAAAAGCAACAATCAAAGTTTAAAATAATGCGAATATTCCGTGCCCTTCAGGTCTCGAAATATCACTGTTTGGGGATGCTGTAGGAGTCTCCATGCTCCGTTTATGCACTTTTTAGCTTGATAACTTTGTTTTTATTTTTAATGTATTCGGGCTCAGCAAGCCTCTTTTTTTTTTTAAAAAAAAGCGGATATCCTCCATTCTACTAGAGGAAACAAGGGTCTCACTAAGAAAAAGAAAATTAGGCTTATTTTGTCTAACAATGTCCTTAAACGCAGTGACTGCACGTGGGTTGCTTAGGCCCTGACAGTTCCAAGCGATACAGTTCATGATGCTCGGTGGGTCTCTTGAGAGAGACCGGTCATTGGAGTTGCAGTAGAATTTTGATGACTTGCCGAAGAGGAGGAAGCTCTACAACCATTTATCCAATCGACTTTATTGTTGCTGTCTGAAGAAACAAGAAGGCACTTTTTCATTTCATCAACTTCTATAACTGAGGTTTCCTTAACCGTATGGGTTTCAGCAGGTTGAGTGATACTGGGTGCTATATCTGGCCCAAAAGCAGGAAGGTCCACATTAGAAGGCCCACTAACTGGAAGAAATTTAAATTGCCGTGGATAAGAAGCATATCTGTTGACAACTTTCACTTTCCTGCTTCCTTCCTTATCAGCTTTTTGAAATCCTTGATTCTTGGAGCTAAAATCGCTATATCCCTGATTGGATGGGTCACGTCTCCATTGATTGGGGCGGATTCTATTTTGAGATCTGATCTCTGACCGAATATCCTCCATCCATTGCCGTTTTATCTCCTCTTCCGGCAGCTTCGTGAGCTTTTTACAGCTGGTTTCCCTATGCCCAATAATACCACATAGATAACAAATAAGGGGAATTCTTTCATAGCTAAAAAGAAACTTCAAAATGGTTTCCCCCTTCTTTTCTAATTTTCTTGTTTCTCATTAAAGATTCAGTAATATCCAACCGAACCCGAATACGCATATAATTAATAAGAGAATTCCTCCGGTTACCAGTATCATAATCCAGGAACTTACCCATCAGGTTACCAATATTTCGAGCAAAACTTTCTGAAGCAAAACTTGTTGGAAGGTCATGAACTCTAACCCAGAAATCAGCTGCATTAAACTCAATATCTTCAGGATTCTCACCTTCCTGTAATTGATGAATCAACAAAATGCAATTATTAAAGCTCCAAGGTTCACCAGCAATCATCTTACGCATATCTACTTCTTGAAAGAACTGAAAAAGATAGAGACCATTGCCGCCAAACGGTTTTATGCATGCACCCTTAATAGGCCTCCAAAGATTAAGCAGTGTCCTTTCCATGGCTTCATAGTTAACCACTCTTTCACCTACAAAACGCCCCACTAGACTCAACCTATAATCTATATAAAATCCTTTAACATCAGAAGATTTAACCATCAACTCCTCATTTTCCTTATCATTAATTGACAACTGATGAAACTCCGACTCCATAGACACACTAGAAGAGAAAACAGACGAGAAACAGAAACAAAACCTTCACTAGCAAGACAAAAACATGCACTAGGGCATGCTAACCTAGCACTTGAGAGAGAAAACAAGGCAGACTTGGTGCTTGTATATATAACCTTGAAATTTTCTTAAATTGTGTTTGTATTTCATTTTGCTTGTTTTATTACTTAATTGATGCTATTAACTCCTTTGCTCATTTTGTCCTTATATTAACCGTAAATTTCATATATTAATTGACTCTACTATGGCATCAAAAATAAACTCATTATGGATAAGATATTTTATTATTTTTAAACCATAAATTAGGATCACATTCGGTGTAAACCTTTTATTGATATGTATATATAATCTATAATTATAAGTTAGTAGCATTATTATAATTATTATTTCATAATCCCCTTATCATTTATTACAATCCAATAGGGATGGTAAGTTTTGATGAACCAAAAATTAAAAAAAAATCACAAAATGATAATATTTTTTAAACTTATATCTAATATCCAAATTTGTAAATCCAGTATTCATAATTTGGATTTGATATAAATAATGTACAAACTATTCTAAAGTGAGCCTACATAAACCAAGAACTCAAGAAATATATATTAAATACTGAATACTAGATGATATTATTTGTAAAATTTAATATTTTTAGTGCAATATCAAAATAGGACTCCTTTAAAGGATGAATAAAGTAGGAAGAGTTTGTACTATCCTAAAATTTTTTTAAAATTTGTATAGAGATAAGATTTTTTTACAATTTCAATAAATGAGAAATAACATACAAACCAATGATGAATAATTCTCGAATTAATAATTTAAAAATATGTATATCCTCATTAAAAAATTACTTATAGTAAAGTTATAGAACCAATCATGTTATACCTTGTAATGACACATTCTAAAACATATAACAAAGTATGTTGATATAAATAATAAAGATTGTTGAAATATGTAATAAGGCATATTAAAGAAACATATTTGAAAATTTGTTTTATATAAGATAATGAAATATAAGACCATACATGGTTATACAGCATTAAATTTATATGATAATTAAGAACTAAATTTTCTCAAAAAGAGTATATTCAATAGTAAATTCAAATCATTAATCATATTTACATAATTAATGTATAATAATAAGATGTTGTGACCTTGAATTACAGTAGAACACTTCTATTTCAAAGAAGTCAAAACCAAATTTAGTGCAATCATTACATTTTATTAAATAATTATAATTATAAACATCTATGTGTGATAGAGTGCAACTTAATGCATAAACAAATCCACTGCCACAACGACAAGCCAACAATTGGTTGCATTTGTCACAGTTCATTGCAGGGTATATATTAATGAAATCAACTCATTATAGTATAGTAATTTCACATGCAATTAAATGTAAAATATATATCAAAATCTAACCATGACAAGAGAGAAGACACATTATTCGTCACAACACATTACAAGATATATATCTTAATCAAAATTTTCAATTACAGTCACATCTTATATGAAATTAAAAAGAGAATCATATCAAAATTATCAGAAGGTCACTTAACAAGTCAATTTTGAAATGGTTAAATTAATGTGAAAATGAAGTTAAGCGGTGCATGCATAATAAAAAGTAGGATTTAAGACTATTTTAACGATCTCATTCCCGTCTATCTGAACGGTTGTAAAATTTGGAAGTAAATGAGCATTCAATTATCCAAATATGGTACTTGGAGAAGCCTCATGGCATCATCCTAATTAAAAAAAAAAAAAGGCATCGGACACTATTTCTCCATGCTAAAGAAATAAATGTGGGAAGTGTGTAGTTTCATTTTAATCTTTATCACATGGAGGAATGAGCCGAAGAAGATAACCCATGTTCCAAATTTATAATTGGGATTTACCATAACTCTATAGTAAGAAATGGAAACATCTATTACATTAATTCTGTTCCAATTCTGCTCTATGTATTTTTATCCATCCAATTGTGATCCCGTAAGAAATAGCCCACAACCGGAGACTAAAAAAAGACCATATCCATGAACTTTCCGTTAGCATATACAAAAAGAACGAGCATTGTCTGATTCTTTCTCCATAGGTCCCGCATTTTTAGAAAATTTTGGACTCAAAAAGTTGCTTTATGAAAGAAAAAAGAAACAAAATGATAGTTCAGTGCTCTTCCATTATTGAATTGGACGGGGCCGTTGGGAATTGGGATCGTTTCTTTTAATACATAAATTAAACTGATGTCAGAGAAAAACATGATCCACTTGGAGGCAAATTTCATGTATCTATTTGGAAGATAAAAACTCAAGATCTCCAAAGAAAACATGCCATAAAGTACAGAATGTTACATCTGGACAAAATGGAACCAAAATATAGACTATAAAAAGTAAAAACACCGGTCTAGATGAAGCGGAAAGAGGAAAATTAAGCAAAAGGAAAAGTAGATTGGGACGCTCGAGCCTAGCAGGATACAGGGAAAGAGTTGTCCTCGAGGAGGTAACAAAATTGAGCAATTGTGATTGGAATCTTTGTTTATCCGTACCGTTTCGATCTAATGATGCTTTTATTGAAATAACGAGTGGAAGATAAAGCCTGAACAATTACCATGCTGCAAAAATAGTACCAAGTTTTGGTAGAAAAAGTAAAACAGAAAAAGCGTACTCTCATAAATCATAATTATACGCTCATCATCCAATTACTATTTAAACACTCCTGATTTCTCAGAGATTTACTATCAATGGCTACTTGTCTATTCCTAGGCTAGAAGACACAGTACCTAGATCCAAACTTCCCAATGGATAAATTTCTGTTAAGATATGTGTTGATATCTTACTATTTAATTTTAGATATTATTTAATAATTGGACTAAGTTGGATTCACATGAGACTCTTTTAAGATAAATTTGATAAGGTTTAAAATCCTAATGGATTTAATGTATATCCTATTTTAGGATAAAGACTATCTAAGGAAAGAGATTGTTGGAGATTTGTATTGATGATTAGCGGCTATTTTGGTGAGGTGTTTTACGCGTAATTGTGGAGTCTTTTTGTAGCTGATTTTGTGGGATACGATTTGGATTTTATGCTGCAACTTTTTCGCGATGTTGGAGCTGGGTTTATTGTCGATCATGCCTGCGTTTTTCTCCAGCTTTTGAATGATAATTGAGGGCTGTCTTCGTTGTTGATCGAAGTCTCAGCAGCTGTGTTTTCTTATGGTGTTTACGTATCTTTTGTGGGCTGTTTTTTTGGTGAGCATGTGTATTTCTACAAGTGCATTTTTCTTCTGCCACTGAATGACTATTGAGGGCAATTTAGGCGGTTGGATTGTGACTGGGATTTACGTGATATGTGGGCTGATTGTTTGTCATTTTTAGGGTGGAAAAATTATAGGTTTTGTGTGACTTGGCAGTAAGGTTTTGAGGGCTATCTTGGATAATATTGTTGTAGCCAAGTTTACGTTGATTTATTGGTCCATATATTGCTGTTACGTTTTCTATTCTTGTGTGATTTTTGTGGGCTGTCCTGGTTGTTGATTGGGGAGTCTCATCAGCTGGTTTTTCTAGTATTTGCGTGTTCCTTGGTGACTGATTTTACTCTCAATGAAGTGGTAATTTTAGGCTGTTGGTTGTGAATTATTGTGTAAAAAAATTCCAGCAATCGTGAAATTTGCAGCTCAGTTTTTTTGCAATGTTTCAGTAAAGAAATATTTATTTTGTTGGTAATTTTTTAAAATTAGGAAGCTATGTTTTTCTATCTATTATGTGAGATTTTTGTGCTGTCGTATATTGATTTTTTATTTGTGTTTGTGCGTTTAATTTTTTATTTTTAATTGTGCTAGATTTTTTGAAATTATTACATGTAAGGTCCCAATCGTCACAGTTCTCACTCGCCCCTCAAGAATGAACGTGTCTTTGGAAGATTTACTTCATAGGTGAAGTTAAACGTAAGAGAATTCGAGTTAGAAATTGGCTATCTTCTTATTCTCAACTGCAGTATTTAAATACAACGAGGAAACGACTTTGGCTATTAACTAGGATACAAATCCCGAGCCACGATGTGAATTAAATAAAACATAAAAATTAAAGGAATTCATTGACTTTGTTATCTCTACGCATGAACACTGGGTCGTGCAGTCGTGCAACTAGTTCATGATTTTGTGCAACCAAAATATCCATGCCAATAACCGACCACTCGTCTGCTTCTCCTGCATATGTTGAACAGACGATCTCTTACATGTATTACTCTAGGTACTTGGGATTCCTCCTAATGACCCGAGTTGATTTTCTTGGTGCAACATCTCCTCCCACTTTAAGCGTAACCTTGTCCTCAAGGTTGACAAATTTCTCCACCATGGACTGTTTGTTTTCCCAAGTGGCCTCCTCCTGAGGCAAGCCTTTCCATTTAACAAGACATTCTTCTTCATACCTGCCACCCTTCTTGATCCAACGAGTATCTAAGATGAATTCGGGCTCTACAAAAATTTCACCCTCATCATCCACAGGTGGCACTTCCAAAATAGCAGCCTCCTTGTCCCCTATCATTTTCTTTAGCAAGGACACATGAAAAATTGGATGTACTGTGACCCCTCTGGCAGCTGTAAACGATAAGCAACATTTCCTATACGTTGTTCAACTTTATAAGGCCCATAGAAGCGATGTGCGAGCTTTTGAGAAACACGCCTGAATGCAGTCTGCTGTCGATAAGGATGAAGCTTCAAATAAACCATGTCCCCAACCTCGAACTCCACATCTCTCCTTTTTTTATCAGCTTGTTGCTTCATCCGATGTTGGGCTTCAGCCAAATTTGCTTTTAGCTGCTTTAATAAAGCATCTCTGTCCAGCAAAGCTTGATTAACTTCATGTATTGCGCTGCCCCCATCATAATTTGGAATCGGTGGGGGTGGTCTCCCAAAGAGAGCTTGAAAAGGAGTCATTTTGAGAGACGCATAGTACGTAGTGTTGTACCACAGTTCGGCCCAAGGAAGAAATGAACCCCATCGCCGAGGATGCTGGCAAGCATAACACCTTAGGAACTGTTTAATGCATTTGTTCACTATTTCTGACTGTCCATCAGACTATGGGTGATACGCAGAACTCATATTGAGTTGAGTTCCAGACATATGAAAGAACTCCTGCCAAAATTTGCTCATGAAAACTGGGTCTCAATCACTGGTTATCAATCGAGGAATTCCATAAAGCTTGATTACTCCATCCACAAATTTTTCAGCCACCATTTTGGTAGTATATGGATGCGTCAACGCCATGAAATGTGCACTCTTGCTCAAACGGTCCACCACAACAAAGATGGTATTTTTACCTTGTGATGGAGGCAATCCTTCAATGAAATCCATGGTCACATCATCCCAGACTTGGCATGGTATCGGTAACGGCTGAAGAAGGCCTGCTGGTGACGCTGCCTCCACCTTAGTTCTTTGGCAAATATCACAGGATGCCACATATTTTTGGACATCTCGGTACATGGAAGGCCAGAAAAATTATTGACACATTCTTTTGTATGTCCGCAACACGCCATAATGCCCCCTATAGGAGAGTCATGAAATTGTCGTAATAATTTTTGGACAATGCCTGAGCCAGGAGGCACCACTACACGTCCATGATAATATAATAACCCATTTTTGAGAGTGTATGGGTTACCTGGTTGATCCTCGGCTTTTTTCTTTTTTGTCTCAATGTATGAATGGCCTTTTCCAGCTTCTTTTATCTCCCCCCAAATATCGCTTTGACAAATCGAAATCGACTCCAAGGTTGCGCCTCTAGAGACACGTGAAAGGGCATCAGCTGCGACATTTTCTTTTCTAGCTTTGTAAATAATCTCATAGTCATAACCCAAAAGCTTTGAAACCCACTTCTGCTGTTCCGGTGTTGTAATTTTTTGTTCCAACAAATAACGCAAGCTTTGATGGTCGGTTTTGATGTAGA
This sequence comes from Erythroxylum minutifolium, assembly GCA_027123815.1. Lineage (NCBI taxonomy): Eukaryota > Viridiplantae > Streptophyta > Magnoliopsida > Malpighiales > Erythroxylaceae > Erythroxylum > Erythroxylum minutifolium. The sequence continues at coordinate 7,098 of JAOTJB010269373.1, read as the reverse complement.
AACGCCTCCCTAACAAATATGGTCGCCACATTTGGATGGCTGTCACGATGGCTAGCATCTCCTTGGAGTAAACTGACCAATTCTGCTTTGTCGTTCCAAGGACACGGCTCATGTAGGCCACTGGTTGCCCCTTTTGTGTTAATACAGCACCAATTCCACCACCGCTTGCGTCTGCTTCAATGGTAAAAGACTCTTGAAAATTGGGCGTCGCCAAAGTGGGGGTTGTAGTCATGGTTACCTTCAGCTTTTGGAAAGCTTCATCTGCTTCCTGGGACCATTGATATTGTCCTTTTTTTAATAAATTGGTCAGGGGCCGTCCCATAATCATGTACAAACCGCCAGTAATATCCTGTTAAGCCAAGAAAACCACGTAGCTCCGTTATGTTAGTTGGTTTAGGCCATTCGATCATGGCCTTTATTTTACCTTGGTTGACTTGCACTCCATTGGGAATGATCACGTGTCCCAGATAATCAATCTCTTGTTGTCCGAAAGCACATTTATTTGCCTTCACATAAAACTGATGATGCCTTAAAACTTCAAATGCTTTAGTAACATGCTCAATGTGTTCTCGCCAATCAGGACTATATATCAATATATCGTCAAAGAACACCAATACAAATTTCCTCAAATATGGTCGAAAAATTTGATTCATGATACCTTGAAATGTAGAAGGGGTATTAGAGAGTCCGAAAGGCATTACCAAATACTCATAATGTCCGTTATGAGTGCGAAAGGCAGTTTTGTGGATGTCGGCTGAATGAACTCGCACTTGGTGATATCCAGCCCGAAGATCCAGTTTGGTGAAATACGTCACACCATAAAGCTCATCCAACATGTCGTTAATAGTGGGAATGGGGAACCGATCTTTAATTGTGACGGCATTGAGAGCCCGATAGTCGGCACAAAATCGCCATGTCCCATCTTTTTTTTCCTAGCAACACTGGCGAGGAAAATGGACTTGTACTATTTCGAATGAGTCCAGAGTTAAGCATGTCATGAACTTGCCTCTCGATTTCCTTCTTTTGAAAGTACGCGTATCGATAAGGTCGTACATTCACGGGTTCTACTCCTTCTTTTAGGTTGATGTGATGCTTAATCTCCCGGTGAGGCGGCAACGTTTTTGGTTCCTGGAATAAGTCTTGAAAGGTGTCCAAGAGTTGCTGCATCTCTGGTTTCATTTCTTCACGCGTGGATGGTGACACTTGCATGCAAAAAACCATCACAAAGTCTTTTTGGTTGGTTAGCTTCGTGAGCTCTCTTATAGATGTCGTTTGGATTGTTGTTGATTTGAGCCCCTGCAACTGATAACAATGATTGTCCCACTGAAAAGTCATTGTCAATTGTTGCCAATTACACTCAATAGTTCCCAATTGTTCCAACCATTGCACCCCCAATACTAGATCCAGTCCCACCAAAAGAAAGGCGTAGAAGGTAGTAACAAATGGAACTCCTTGAATAGAAAAACTTATCTCATCATATCGCTCCTTACACTTCATGCTTTTTCCACTTGCCACTTTCACTACAAATGATTCAGTTGGTGTAACCGTCAACTTGAGAATTTCTGCCATCTTTTCATTGATAAAGTTATGGGTTGAACCACTATTAATAAGGGCCACTGCATGTCTCCTATTCTGACCGTGACTCTCATAGTATTTGGAGTTGTCCAACTTGTCAATGCATGCAATGAAATTGCTGGAGCTCCTTCATCCTCAGCATCGTCCTCATCCTCCTCATTTCCTTCGAGGATCATTAACTGTGAGAATTTGCACTTGTGTCCGGGCACGAACTTTTCATCGCAATTAAAGCATAAGCCTTGGACTCTTCTTTTCTACATCTCATCCCATATCAACTGCTTCATCGGAGAATTAGTTTTTTTAGTTGGAGAACTAATTCCACCACTGGTTTGTATAGTAGTTTTCGTAAATCTCTGCCGGTTAAGCTGCTCATCACGCATCCGAGCCAACCCAAATGCTTCCTTCAATGTTTTTGGTTTGAACATTCAAATTCCATCAGCAATCTCCGGTTTGAGCCCTCCCATGAATGTTCCCACCAATGCCTTGGTGGTCCAGCCGTGCAATCAGTTTCCCAATCGTTCAAACTCCCTCTGATATTCTCGTAATGACCTGCTTTGCTTGACTCGAGAAAGGGCTTCATCGAAATCCTCCCCTTCTGTTGGCCCGAACCTTGACCATAATTCTTCTTGAAAATGTTCCCAGTTAACTTCTTTTCCTTCTTCCTTAACAGCCCTTCTCAACCACTGCCACCATTGGTTGGCTTCACCCTCCAGGTGAAAAGAGGCGAACGCGACCTTCTTATCTTCAGTGGTCCCTTGATATTCAAAGAATTGTTCCACCCGCACAAACCACTCTGTCGGATCGTCACCAGCAAATTTTGGAAACTCTAATTTCGCCAGTTTGGATGAGAATAACTGACGCACCCCACCTCTGTTTTCCCTTGACTGATCAGCTGACAAGCCTCCTTGCGCCTCTCTTTGGTTGCTAGATGAAGACCCTCGATTAGATGAGAATGCCTCAGCTAACTTGCTAATTGCGTCTTCCATTTGATGCAACCTGTCAGCCATTGCACCTTCCATACGGCTGAAATTGCTTTGGAGCCCTTCAAGCCCCGCCTCCAGATTCTCGATCCTGTCTTTGTTGGACGTCATAACCGCTCTGATACCAATGTAAGGTCCCAATCGTCACAGTTCTCACTCGCCCCTCAAGAATGAACGTGTCTCTGGAAGATTTACTTCGTAGGTGAAGTTAACCGTAAGAGAATTTGAGTTAGAAATTGGCTATCTTCTTATTCTTAACTGCGGTATTTAAATACAACGAGGAAACGACTTTGGCTATTAACTAGGATACAAATCCCGAGCCACGATGTGAATTAAATAAAACATAAAAATTAAAGGAATTCATTGACTTTGTTATCTCTACGCATGAACACTGGGTCGTGCAGTCGTGCAACTAGTTCATGATTTTGTGCAACCAAAATATCCATGCCAATAACCGACCACTCGTCTGCTTCTCCTGCATATGTTGAACAGACGATCTCTTACATGTATTACTCTAGGTACTTGGGATTCCTCCTAATGACCCGAGTTGATTTTCTTGGTGCAACATTACACCCCTTCGGAAACTTTCATTTTGAAAACAATTATCGATGGTATTAATAATTACTAGGGTAAATTGAAAAAAACTCAAATTTTGCTTAATTTTATAATTACAGTCCAAAATTTAAAAAATTGCAATTAAACACTCAAACCTTTAATTTTTTCAATTCTAGTTTGCTATTAATGTCTCTATTAAGTTCGCTTATATAATTTGTCATGAATTTTAGAAATCTTAAACTTTTATACACATTAAATCAAACTAAACTAACTAATGAAGATTAATTAAACTAAGTCGTTTAATTAGACTAATTGATTGAACATAATTAAAACTACTTCGAATTTTGGGAATGAAATCCCTAAATCAAAGAAGAAGCCCTTAGTTCTCACACAGACCTTTTGAGCATCTCTCTCAACACCATAGCGACTGTAATACGTTTAACCGACTAAGACCTGTATGTTATCGCGTGATTTTGCCTTTTTCAAGGTGTCCTTAATGATAAAAGAATTTTAGAAAAGAGGCTTTAACATAAATTAGCTACAGAGAGCATCACCATAGCCATAACGGAAGAAAGTTAAAATAGATTGATAGAATCAGTTATTTGACAGTTATCTCCCTCTCGACTACAACGAGCCCTTTTATACAAAGTTATTCAGACTCACAACGACAAACAAAAGTTATTTCCCTCAATGCTATCATTTTATTCACAACGCAAAACTACAACATTTTTCTTTTGCAATTAATTCTATTGCAGCTTCATCGTCTTCCTGCTGCAACTCAAATTCTCCTGTAACTCTATTGACTCTTGTCACTTAAACCACCATTTCAGGCAATTCGACACAACATCCAACAAAGGCACGCGGGTTTCGTTGATGTTGTTTTCCATGTAAGATGTTCTGTTTGTCTCAATTTTCTATGTTAACCTGCATTTCACATTGTTCGTGGAAATAGGCCTTAAGTTTTTGGTCTCTTATATATGTGATCCTTGTCCGATATTCACTAGATAATATAAGCCTTTTGTCTTTAACTCCTATATAAGGAGTCTAGTGGTGACTTTTAGAAGATAAGTTACCACTTAGTAAAGGCTAATAATATAAATGTTCAGCCACTCTATTTGTAAAAGAGCTTTTGTACTCCTCCTTCATAGTGAAGATTTTTTTGACTTACTGCTTGAGATTTTTCCCCCACTTTGGGGTTTTCCTTGTAAGTTCTTGTGTCCCTTTTACTTTGTGCTTGCATTTAAAATTCTTGCTTCTGTTGGATGTTATTTGGTGTTGTTTTCTATGTACTTTCTTTGCCGATATAATTCCTTTAGGGGCCATTTAGTTCCACTTCTATTTTTTTCTTGTTCTTTTTGGTTTCTGTTTCCTATTTTTGGTTTCTACTTTTTCCTTAAAAAAAACGAAAACCTGTTTGGTTGATATTTGTAATATAAAAACTGAAAACAAAAATATTTTTGGTTAAAATTTGTAATGAAAAACTAAAAATAAAAATATGTTTGGTTTTATCATCTTCTTTCTATTTTTTGTAGTTATACTCTTATGTGTAATAATTATAATATAATACATTATATATTTTTAAATTCATTAATTGTGATTATAGCTAAAATTAAAATATAAGCAAATCAAATATTACTAAAAAATTACACATTAATTGTATATAATAAAATTACATAAATTAGAAATTATATTAAGTCATTCTACATAAATTAGAAATTATATTAAGTCATTCTAATCAATAAAATATGTCCATCATACTATACTTCTTGAAAACATAATGGTACTATCATTTACAAAAAGAAAAATAAATCAATTAGAAATAATATAATCACTCCAAATTTGTCTAGCAATTTCATTTCGTTTCCAAGACATACCTCAAAGTTGTGCTGGAGTGATATTATACCCCACTTGGGAATGTACATCTTCATTTTTACTTTCCCTAATTTGTTCTTCATTTTCAGCGCAACTGTCCAATAATTCATCGCTTTGTCCATAAATTCTAATATAGTTGTGTATAACACAACAAGTAATAACGATGTATTTTTGTTCTTCATATCATAACTCACATGTTTTTAAGTATAGGGAATCTTGCTTTTAGAATGCCAAAATATCTTTCAATAAAATTTCTTAACGAAGAATGCCTGTAGTTAAATAATTCTTGTGGACCTTGAGGTCTTCCTCTGCCTCTATAATCTCACAAATGATATTTTTCACCTCAGTACGATGAAAGAAATCCAGGCATATTAGTGTAGCCCAAATCAACCAAATAGTACTTGCCTAACATATAAAAAACATAATATTAACAAAATATATTAAAAATGAATCATAATTACTATATTTATTTAAAATAATATATTACCTTATGGAGGCATAAGAAATTGATTTGTTGGATTTGTCACTGTTTCTAAAAGAATTCGAGAGTCATTTGTAGTACCTTCTCATCCAGCCATTACATATGTAAAACGCATGTCAAATGAGCAACAACATATAATATTTTGGGTTGGATTAATTCTTTTGCCCCTGTATGGTATTTGTTCATTGGTCGGAACATGTGCATCAATATGTGTACCATCTATTGCTCCTACACAATCCTAAAATTAAAAATATATTAAAGTAATTATTAATCATAAGAACATAATTAAAATAGTGATTAAATATATAAATGTACCTGAAAATATGGAAAGAATTTTGAATTCTGTTGAATCTCAGGAGGTGTATTAGTAAAAGATGGTAGAGTAATGAATCGTTTTGCAAGACGATTAACTGCATATAAGACTTTACAAAAGTACTTCGAAATTGTCCAGGTCGAATATTGAAAGCATTCTGCATTGACTCCAGTTGTCTCACTATGCCCTATTTCATTAAGAAAATTGCTACTTATTCCTTCACAGTCAAATGACTTGTTGCCTTAATCCTCCTAAACTCTTCAACTCATCATGAAAGCTCAAGGAGATTATCTTTCTCATTTTTAAGTTTTCATAAATCCTTGTAGGATTCCCATTCAAAAATTCCATTATCTAATCATGACCTTGTAAAGCATAAGTTTTACATGGTTGCTTTTGTTCATGAAAATATTTGTTCTTTCCCCCAGCTAGAGAAATAATGATTACCTTCTTACATTCATCATTAGAATCTGATTCGAAATCTAATAAGAAATCCATGTATCTACAATGGAAACATTAAATAATTAATATAACATTCAATCAAAAAATTTAACCGAATGTAGACAAAATGTTCATACATTAAGTCAAATATTCATACAACTCACAAACTTAAAATGTTCAAACTATGGAATAATGTTTAAAATAAAAGTGTCAAATTAATAAGAATTTGATATGCAATAACATGAAAATAAAACTAAAGCGACATAATCCAACGTAGCTTCCCTGTATCTGTCATCTTCATAAAAATATCCTTATAAAGTAGAGAATCATGTAAAGCCTTATAGCTTTTCCATATTACACATCGTCAACACCCAATTCATCTAAGAACTTCATACATTCCATCATTATGTTATACTCTTGAGATCTACTCTCTGCGGTGGATGATGTTTCATTCAGTTTTTTCGTAAGTAAATCATTCTTCCTTTTTGATTGTTCACCAAGTACAACCAAGACCTTTTCTAGAACGTTAGGATGTGTCTTCTTTGCCTTCTTATTCTTAGGAGATTTCTTTCTCTTAGACATAGAACTTATATCTTGATCTTCATTTTCATTATACAAGTAATCTTCATCAACATCATTTTCATGTTCCTCTTCTGTACTATTCGATGGAGATTTAGTAGATGGATGTGCATGCACACCAGTTGCAATAGTATCTCTAAAAATATGACACAAGTTTGAAAATTCCTTACATCCTTTTTTTTTAATTTGTGAGCCATTTTATGCACTTATAATGATGAAAAATGAATGTAAGAATAAATATTATATAATATGATATATTAATAAAAAAGACATATTTTACCTTAAATAGATTTTCCCAACATTCA
>JAOTJB010268655.1:0-16997 GCA_027123815.1 Erythroxylum minutifolium | reverse complement strand
CGTGAATGACTAATTCTACTTTTGGATAGGAGATTGTAGACAAATTGTTTAATTGAATATTTGCTCCATGTTTTTTTGAGAGACTTATAAAGTACCAAATATGCATGACATGAACTATCAAGATGTTGGAAGTCTTGAAAGACATCAATCAATATATATCATATTATGAATTCTAAATTTTTTTCTTAATTCTAAATTTATATATATATATATATATGCCGTGTTCGTGTCCACCAAATTTTAGAGGTTGGTGTGTTTCTGTATCCGTGTCCGTATCGTGTCGCGTGTCCGTGTCCGTATCCGTGCTACACAGTAGAAAGGGCACTCGGTTATTCACTTCATAGTTCGTCCTCGGACAAGGATTCAATTTGCATCCTCTACATATTAACACACCCAAAATCTGTTAGTTATAAAATAAACCAACCAACCAGTATGTTGACATCTTACTCAGCTAAGACCTTTCTGTAATCTCAAGCAGAAGGCTATTCTGTTCAACTAAATCAAAGGTAATCTTTCAGATTTTCTAGTTGAATAATCCTCTTCTACAGTATTTCCATTATTATTTACAAGAAGTAAAAAGCTTTTGAAGTTGATAAGAAGGGGGGGAAAAAAGGATGAATCTTTCATAGCTTCCTGCTCTCAAGTGTGGAACTTTAGCGGCTTCATGTGTTGTTCACTCAATCTGGGATGGTGGCAAAGTAGCTAACAGCTGCAAGAGAAAAACTTGAATCTATGTGTTGTGTTGGTTCATAAGCACTGATGATGTTGACCAAGTTTTCAAGCAGCTTTATAACAAAACAACAAAATAAAAGCTAGTTATCCGGTAAAAACGTGGAACAGTGTGTCAAAATCAATCACCACCTCCGCCCCCAACCTGATCTTCTCCTCTAGGTCCCACCTCCTCTCCTCTTGCTCTAAGCAATCCACGTATCTTCATCCCCGTGTTCTTTTAGTTCTGCTTCTTTAACTTTTTTTCATAAATAAAATGAAAATTAAGACCCACCATGATCGGTTTAATTAGACGAAGAACAGTTTTCGCTTTCTTTTGTTCTTGATCCAGAACCCTTTTGCTGAATAGCAGGTAAGACTTGTGTGATGTGGGTAAATCCAAATTATCCATTGGCTATTTTTACGTAACATATTTTTCTATATATAAAAATTATGTGCTCCCATAACTTCCGGCTCTAGCAAGTATCTTCTTCTCTGGCTGCTATTTGCTTTTCTTCTATATTTGTTGTGCTTTTTATTTTTATTATCTGAGAGCTTGATATTTACGCGTATATATTCCAATGCTTGAACAGTATCTGGGTTCTATGGGATTCTTTTTTCGGTTAAATAATGTTCATCCGGTGTGGTTATGGAAGTTCTTTAGGACTTTTCGATTTTCCTGTCGATTTTGGTCATCGGAGAGATACTTTTGCTGTCCTCATTTCAATTTATGCGCTTCTATCACGTTTACTGTAGAGGATACGAGGGATAGGGTGGTGGAAGTGGGACGGAGGATAATGTTCCAATTGTATTCCGAATTTTAAAAGTTGGAGCTTTTCTGGTAATTCAAATTTTGGGAATTTCAAAACTTGGGATTTACTTCTAGGGTTTCAGCTTTTAGGGAGACTTAATCGGTTTCGGATTATGCTTTGGAATGGGAAGTCTTTGCAATGTTGTAATTTTAGAGAGTTGGGATGTATTCATATCTTTTTCTTTTGGTTAAATTTTCCATTTTGGGATTAGTTCAATATGCCAAATCTGGGACACATGTTTTATTTCTTATGAACGGGTAGTAGAAATAGAAAATTTTTCCTTGATGGCTGCTTTCTTTCTCCTTATTTTTTTAAATCTTCCTTTGTTCATTTTATGAAAGACTAAGGAATCTTTGTGAAAAGTTAAGATCTCGAGAGATGTTGGTTGCATAATCTTCTGAAAGATATGAATTATGGTGGACCATATATCACGATATTTTATTTTGCCTGACAAGGTTTGTGAAATTGAAAATGATGATATGTGATTACATGTTGTGTCATGTGTGAAGTCGAGTATTTGCTTTGGAGTAACATAATGGGCGTGTTGAAGAACTATAGAAGAATTTACTAGTATTTATACAAAATGAAGAAGGATTACAGGCTAAATCCATATGTGGCTTCCAAGATAACTGTTGGTTGTGTTTCTAAAATCGAACCAACTGCAAACGTTAAAGAATGCATGTACCATGGCTAAAATGGACAGATCAAACAATAGTGAAGACGTTGTACTAAGCTCTTGGAATTTTTCACTAATAGTGTTCGTGTGAATTTCATCTATTTTCAGTTAGATCCTCTTCTATTTAGAAGACTACAACATGTCAAGTGGAGGAGTGAGAAGGGTATCACCCAAAGATATACAAGTGGTAAGATGGTTTAACTTCAGTTTGGTTAAGTATAGAACTTGGTGTATAACCTACTTGTCTATAAACTTTTACTACCTTATTGGTCTTCTATTCCAGGTACAAAATCTTATAGAACGGTGTCTTCAGCTGTATATGAACCAGAGAGAGGTTGTGCAAACATTGTTAGATCAGGCAAAGATAGAACCTGGATTTACTGAACTTGGTAACTCAGAATTTATTGACAATGACACAAGCTTTTCTTAAATATTTGCATGAATAAGCTCCATGAGACCATTTTTCTTTTCTATGTAACGTTGATTAGCATTCAGTTTGAACCATTGTGATTGTGCTTTTATCCTTTTAATCATTTATCAACATTGCTACTGTCAGAAGGCCAGACCATAGCTTTGTTAGTTTGTATTTGGTATTGTCTGTAGAAATTCTTTCAGGAAAGTATGATCACTTTATTGTTAAATAGTTGCCATTGACATGGAAAAGTAATATATGCATATTTGTATGTAGACGTGCAAGATTATATTAGGTTATCGACTCCAGCCTATTCGATGGTTTTATTTATGAATTATAGCAATCTTGTGGATGCTAAGGATTAAATCTTGAATTAGACTAAATTCTCTTGACAAGATGTACCAGAATCTATCTTGTCACTTAAAACAGTGTTCCAAGTCATAGTTCTCCAACAGTACAAATGATGAGTCCCTGAAGCCATTTTTCTAAACTCCTCCTGTTTGCTCATGCCCACTTGTGGTTATACCTTTATCTCCTTGGATATGCATGCAACAACTCAGTTATCTCCACTTGTGAAAGCGTACTTTCCAACAGTGTAGGAGCTATTTCTAGAAATGGTCCCTTACTAGTTTTCAAACTCTTACTTTGTTTGACAGTTTGGCAGAAGCTTGAAGAAGAGAACCGTGAATTTTTCAATGCTTATTATCAAAGATTGATGGTGAAGCAACAAATAACAGAATTCAACAAGCTTCTTGAGCAGCAGGCACAACTGATGCGTCAGATAAATCCAACTGGAGTTGCGTCTTTGCCTACTTCTAATGGATCTCATGTTACACAATGTAAGACTACTACTAATCAAATTAAGCGGATATTACTTACATGGATATGATTCTCCTCAATTATATGGGCTGAAGATATAAGTATCGTTAGGAACATTTTCTATCAAATTGTTTGGTCGGACAATCTTCTATGATTGATGATCAAAAATCAACAGGAAGAAAGTTGTGAATATGCAAGATAGTTCTTTCATATATTTTGTTGATATATATACAAAATACAAGGACCTATATATAGTAAACAAATCAATCATGCAGCTGTATGTATATTCCTATTCCTAAATTAAGGGAAATTGTATAGCAAATATACAAGGTAGGAAAGAATCATAGTCCATTCTCACTAACTCTTCCCCTCAAGTTGGGCGTAGATATCATGCATGCCCAACTTGAATGGCATTGTATAGAATGATCCACTGTTGACGACATGAGTCATAATGTTAGCTAACTGATCAGAACTTCTAGTGTAAGGAACTTCTATTGTCACATAATCAAGGTTATCTTTAACATAGTTCCTGTCTTGTTGAACATGCTTAGTTCGATCATATTGCATTGGATTATTAGCAATCTCAGTTAAGAAATTTTCAGCCAAGAAAGTTTTGTTATTGTATGATGCATAGCGCAATATTCAACTTTTGTACTAGATAACAAAACCACATTATGTTTTTTATTTCCCCAGGTCACCAAGTTGCCTCCAATAAATGAAAGATATCCATAAGTAGATTTCTTTTATCCTTTCTACTAACAACAAAAGTCAAAGTTTGTATATCCCACAATATCAGCTTTTCCATGTTTGGAGAATAGAACACCTTTACTTGGAGCTGATTTTATATATGTTAGAATTTGGTTAATAGCGTTGATGTGTTGATCACATGGATTATGCAAAAATTGATTGACAACGCTGATTGCATATGCTATATTTGACCTAATGTGAGTTAAATAGATCGACTTCCCAACTATTCTTTGATATATCTCCTTGTTTGTTGGAATTTTAATAGGAGAAATCGATAGGTCATGATTCACCTCAATAGGAATATTTATAGGCTCACAAGCATAGTTACCAGATTCAATTAGGAGTTCCAAATTATATTTCCTTTGGGAAAGAAATAGTCCTTTCTTAGATCGAGAACTTACAATGCCTAGGAAGTATTTGTGAAGTCCCAAATCCTTTATATTAAATTCTTTGGCCAAATAACTTCAAATTTTCTCCATTTCATCTATTTTATCACCTATTACAATTATAATCATCAACATAGGCAAGAAGAAAGGTAACATCATTATGATCATGTTTATAAAACAAGGTATGATATGCCTTAAGTTTGCTTGAATCCACTCTCTTTCATTGCATGACTCAATCTACCAAGCAATGCCCTTGGTGATTGCTTTAATCCATAGGATGTCTTTTTTCTATACAGTTCCTTATTCTAATGTAAACCTAGGGGTGGATCCACAAACATTTCTAGTGTTAGGTCACCATGAAGAAAGACATTTTTCACATCAAAATATCGTAGAGGCTAGTCTAGATTAACTGCAAGCAACAGTATGACATGAACAATATTCATCTTAGTAATTGGTACAAAAGTCGCTTGATAATCAATATCATAGGTATCAATATAACCTTTTGCAATCAACCTAGCCTTATATCTTTGAATTATTCCATCTGACTTGTCTTTGACAATGAATACCCATTTGCACCTCGCAGTCTTCTTTTCCATCGGTAATTTAACCATTTCCTAAATAAGAATTATTTGGGAGAGCCATCGTTTCATCTACCATTACGTCCTTCCACTTAGGATGTTCAAGGGCTTCCTAAAAATGATGAGGATAAACAACATTAGAGGCTTTGAAAAACCAAATCTATCAGGTGCTTTTCTTTTCATGAAGAGAATATCTCCTATTATAATTAGTATTAGAACAGGGATTAGGAATTTCAGGAGATTAGGTACATAGTGTCAATCTTAGAAGATTCACCTGATGACGTGGTAGTATCAGGAGTGGTACTAGATTTAAGATGCATAATCATGACATCTTCGTTTTTCCTAGAATATCATCTCTCATAAAAATGAGCTAGTCTCTCACCATCATGTTCAATTTTATTTTCCTCAATAAGTGGGTCATCTAAAACTACGAATTCCTCATTTTCCTTAATGTTCTCTATACCTAAGCTCAATATCTTCTTTTCTCCCAACCATTTTTGTTATGTTTTTTTACTATTGATCTTAGAGGAACTGTGGATATCACCCCAAAAAAGTAGGGACTCATTTTTACATAACTAAACGTCCATTGAGACTTAGTAGGTTCCTATAGGAGGATGTGAACATTTGTATCCATTTTTTGAATTGGAGTAACCATCAAAAATACATTTAATAGCATGAAGTTCAAGTTTATCTTTATGAAGAGAATGAATATAAACACACATAACCGAAAACCTTGGGGCAAACTTTTAAAGCAAAGGGAATGAAATGAAATGTGGATAGCATCCTTAAAGGAGTTTAAAAATCAAGAATCTTGGCAGACATTTTATTAACAAGAAAAGCAATAGTCATGACAGCTTCAGCCTAGGAACGTTTTGGAACTAGCATAGCAAAACATAAGGCTCGAAACACTTCAATGAGGTGGCCGTTCTTGCGTTCTACTATGTCATTCTGTTGGGGTGCTTAAACACAAGTTTTCTGGTAAAGAACACCATTTTGTTTCACAAAATCAACAAGAGAATGATTTGCAAACTCACAACCATTGTCAAAAAGAAAATTTTCTCTTTTAGTGTTAAATTGAGTGAGAATCATGTTATATAATTGAGAAATAACATGTGAAGCTTCACTCTTAGATTTCATAAAATACATCCAATTGACTCTAGTACAAGTATCAATAAAAAATAAAAAATATTTATGTCTTAAAGTAGAAGGGGTAGAGAATGGATCCCATACATTAGTATAAACACCGAAAAAACTAATTGTAATTTGTCAGATTTGACTTTAAAAGGAACATGATGAAATGCATTAGTCACATCTTAAACTAGAAACAGAAATATTAGAAAATAATTTAAGAAACAAACATTTTAAATAAGAGAAAGATGAATGTCCCAACCAACAATGCCAAAGAATAGTTCTCTCTATATAATGCTTCTCTCTTTGTTTGGAAGCCGTGAGTAAGAGTTGCTATGCCTCCATTGTTCTCAAAATAATATAGGCAATCCCTTTCTTTACGAATGACAATCGTCATCTTCGTGAGATTGCCTTGAAAAACACAATGAGTAGTAAAAATTACATAACAATTAAGATTCTTAGTTATTTTGTTGATGGAGAGGAGGTTATTTGAAAGTGTAGGTGTAAGCAGAAGAGCGGACATAGAAAATGTTAAAGGGACACATTCCAGCCCCTATGATTGACGTAGAATTCCCATCAGCAGCCTGCACAGACTTAACTGGTGGGATGTTAGAGAATCAGTGATAGAAGATTTACTATTCATATGATCAATGGCCCCTAAATTAATAGCCCAAACATCATAACAAGTAGAATTATTGGATAAACCAAAATTACCCTCTTGAGAAGATACCTGAGATACATGAGAGGCAGAAGATGTGGTATCATTATGGATAGCCATGTCTCTTCTAGCAACTATCCACTGTATGTTTATTCTTATGGTAGTGGGTGCAAAATCAAGATTGAGGAGCTATAGAATCCCCAAGAGTTGAAATAGGAGTATCAAGTTAGAGGGAATTAACTGAAGCCCTTGAGTGGATAATTGCCCACATGTTGACGAATCAAAGAATATGCTTCTTCTAATGTCAGTAAAGGAGAAGTAGCTAGAACCTGACTACTAATTGATCCAGATTATGATCAAGACCAATGAGAAAGATGTAGACGCTCTCTTTTGCAATATGTTTTCTATCTTTTCCATTATCATTAGCATAGGTTATATTGTTTGGTCTTCGATGATCAAGCTCCAACAAAATTTAATTCAACTCATTCTAATATTCTGCTAGAGGCCTACTACCTTGATGTAATTAGGAAGACTTTTTCATTAGTTCATAGACTTGAGAAGAATTAGATACATCAAGGTAACTTCTTTTTACAGCTTTCCAGAATTCCTTTGTTGTTCCACATTGCACAAAGTGTGACATTCGATTATCGCTCATTCAATTTATGAGCCAAGATTTTACCAGTACATCTTTAGCCTCTCATTCATCATAGCTTGGATCATCTTTTGAGAGTGCAACCTTGTTGATATAGCCGAACTTTTTTTGTTCCAGCAATATGCATCTCCAAAATCTTAGACTAGCCCTGATAGCTAGCACTGTTCAATTTAATATGAATGGATGAAGTATCTGAATGGTCATTTGGATATTTTCTTGCTATCAAAAGATTCAGCCTTAGTTTTGATAAGCATAATGTGGTGCAGTTAGGCAAAAGTGTTTGGGATTTTTAGAAGAGAAAAAACGGCTAGGGTTTTAAGAATAGAAGAGGTGGCTATGATTTGTAGAGAGAGAAGAATTAGAGCTCGAAGCTCTGGTACCAAGTTGTGAATATGCAGGATAATTCTTTTATATACTTCATTGATATAGAGACAGGATAGAAGGACATATATATTAAAAAAATCAATCATACAGCTGTATGTATGTTCTTATTCCTATATTAAGAGAAACTATACAGGAAAATACAAATTAAGAAAGAATCACAGCTCATTTCTGTTATTTAAGAAAAGTATCCTCCCATAAGCCCATGTGTTCTATGTTGATGTTTTGAATATTCAACTTGAGGCAAACAAGAGCAGTTGTGCTTCTTTTTTTCTTCCCCGTCATCTATGAGCGTTGTTAAACTCTATGCTTTATTTGGGAGTGAGGGAATGAAATGGTCTTATGGGAAATATTGCATTTTGCTTCTCACCTTTAAATGGATTTCATTGCATTTTTCTCCTTTTCTGTTGCAGTTTTTATATACTTGGATGTTTCGTGTAAATTAATTTGCAAAAGTTCGCATAACTAAATATCCTCTTAACATATTTCTCTCTCTCTCCCTCTCTGTGCATGCCCATGCTTGTTTGTCCACGTATCCCTCTTTCCACCTTGAAAATTATTTTTGGTTAAATGTCTAGGACACAACTTCTTTGTTTTCTGCATCTGAATACTGCACTTTATTTATTCAATTGAATGAGGTGTATATTTGGAAATCACTGCCTGAATGAACTCGGAAGAGGCTTGCTTTACATAATTTTGCCATAATTTGATTTTCTAGACTCGTCTGAAAGATCTTCTGTTGTTTACTTCTGATTTTCTATTTGAAATAAGATTCCAAGTCAAATATGCTTACTTTGGCCTCCATGATTCTGGAAACTGACTTCTTATTGTGCTTTCAGTGCATCAGAATTCTGCATGCTATGCCCCAGAGCAAACAATACCTACTCTCAAATCAGAGAACATGCACCAACCAATGGCTTCAAATTTACCTAATGCATTTATGAATGGTGGATCATCACTGCATTCAAATATGCCTCCCACTGTTGAAATGTCTGCTCATGCCAACAGACTTGATGCCCCACACAATATGCTTTCAACACAGAGCTCAAACATGGGTCTCATTCGAGGAATAAATGGGGGAATGATCAAATCAGAAGCTGGGTATTTGGGTAGTTCTTTTATGTTTGGTGCTGATGGCAGTGTCTTGGAAGCACGCCCACCAATTGCAGACGCATCTGTTGCATCTTTCAGTAGTGTTGAGTCCAACTCACAAGCCCTGAATGAACCACTTCTGGATGCAGATGGTTCTTTTGGAATTCTAAGTCAAATTCCTCGAAATTTCAGTCTCTCTGATCTGACAGCTGATTTTGCCCAAAGTACAGGTTTGTTCCCTCCTATATCCTACCATTTGTCATTTCCAACTGTTTTTGTCTGTGAGTTTGTGCCCAATATTTTCAAGCTGATTTGTACATGTTCGCAAGCTCACATTTGGACATTTTCTATTACCGCTTCCACCCATTTTTTGTGTGTTTCTTTTCTTTCTGGTTTGCCATCCAATATATATATATGATGGTTAAATCTAAAGTGAACTAGCTCTTTTATGTACTTGACTGTGATTTGTTTGTTGTACATGCATGTGGAATGAGTAAGCTTATTAATTTTGATCTACACTTTGATGGATTGTTAACCAAATAGTTAAGGGGGATAGACTTATCTCGAGACTCAATCTTTGGGTTAAAACTATTGCAGAGATATTAGAGAGCTACTCGAGATCTCCCTTCCTAGCCACAGACGATGAAAGCTTCCCAGATTCTCAGGAAAGAGAGCACCAGGGTTAATATTCTGTCTCTTTCTAGTTCTTTTTTGTTACATCACCAATTAAGAAGCTAAATTCTATGCCCTAACCTTACAGGAGATGGTAACAAACTCAGCACTATATCTGAAGGTTTGAGTTATGATGAATTTGGAAGTAAATAACCTGGTAAGTTCTTTATTTTTGTTGCATCATCGTTATATGGTAACATTTAGGTGCATGCTGAAAGATTCTCCAATTCAACTGCACAGAACTACGAGCAGTATTAGCTTATGTGAAAATTATGAATGGTTTCTTCCTTTCTGGTTAGGGTATGTGTTGATAGCTTTCTTCGAAACATATTGATAATCCATCAGAAATCTTGTTTCTGAATTTGATTTACACACAGGGTTCCATTTGAAGGACCCAACCTCAGGCACATGTGTATTCTTTGATGCACAATCGTGTGTATCAACTGAGGCAGGAATTTGTTATTTGACTCCAAAAATAACTTCCGATTATGAATCCAATCAAATTGAAATGTAGAAAACTCTTTCTCATGGATGAAGTTTTTCATTTTCTGTTGTGTATAATACTACACCACTTATCATTGTATTTTTGTTATTGCAGGTTCTACAGTAACTTAGGAAGAGTAAAGTAGGTATCATATTAATGCGGGAAATGCTTTAAATGTAGAACTACTTGGTGCATATCTGCTGGTTTGAAGTTTCACCGAGTATTTAACAGTAGGATTTGCGTAGGGAAAATTTTGCCAAATAATGGAAGGCACTTATAGCTTTTACAATACCATGGAATCCATGGACAATTGTCAACTGTATAAGGTGTCTGAATTGTTACACTTTGGTCTACTGGCTTATTGATAGTCATGATTTATTCTATAAATCTATCGTTGATTCAGTTTGTGACCTATGACAGGTCTCGATGATGCTAAGCGTGAGAATTATAGTTTTCTTCTTCCTTCTCATCATTCAATTTTAATCAATTTTCATAACTTTTTCCTCTTTGGTCTAAGGAAGGACACGTTCTTATTGATAGCAATTTTGTATTTTATATAATATTTTGCGCTTAATGTCTTGATGTTGCTTCCAAGTGTGCAGGAGAACCTGTTTTGTCAACTTGGCTAAAAATTGTTGTTCAAAGTCTAATTTGCCAAAAAGATAGATAAGGGGCATAATTGGAATTTTGAATAAAGTGCAGTGACTGATTACACATCATCTCATTTTATCAAAAAACATGAACTGGTAAGTAGGAGCCACGTCTATGTGTAACAGCTTAAGCAGACAACAATCTTGATAAAAACTCACAGTTTATCTTAAACATGTGGTTAACTACAGCAGCAACTAATTATTGATCCAAAGCAAAAGAAGACTGTTTAAAGAATACTCCATTTGTTGGCTAACCCCTCACAGATCCTCGCGATACACCAGGCAGCACTGAGTGGATACTCCGAAACTGCAAGCACAAGAAAATGACTTATCCACCAGGACCTGTTCTAATCAACACCTGAACGATGGTCAAGAGCATTAATAACACAATTGAATGCTTTTGCCTCGTTCTTTTTTTGGCTAGTCGGTTCTGAGTCAGT
This sequence comes from Erythroxylum minutifolium, assembly GCA_027123815.1. Taxonomy (NCBI): domain Eukaryota; kingdom Viridiplantae; phylum Streptophyta; class Magnoliopsida; order Malpighiales; family Erythroxylaceae; genus Erythroxylum; species Erythroxylum minutifolium. The sequence continues at coordinate 5,702 of JAOTJB010268655.1, read as the reverse complement.
AACCGAAGTCCAACTCCAGAACTTCCCCAACTAGATAAGAATTCTCGGTATCCCAGTACACCACCATTAGACAACAGGGACTAATTTTACTTTCTACACGGAAAGATTTACTCTGGAGCTCAGAAGGTTGACAAATTCAATCTAATTATTGTGGCATGGGAGTTGGTAAAACTCAATGGTTGAATACTTTACTAGCTCAAGAGTCGTATCACAATCAAGAACATAATGCAATCAAATTCAGGATCAAGAAAGCAGGGCTAGGATATCTTCAAAAATCTTCTAGTTCTAAGCTTGAATATATAATAGGTCAAAAATGGTGGGTGCAGTAATTTTAAAATGCACAAATAAAATGGAACAGAAGAGAGAAATTTGATGTGTTAGATAAAATTGCATGTTTGATAATTAATCATCTCTATGAAGCAATCCAGCCAACAAAATACAAGCAATAAAAGGTAAAACTTACTTGCAATAAAATCTTCTATGTAATCACAATCAATTTTCCCATGGGCCATAGCACCAACCTACAGATACACAAGAAAATGGTTAGAACAATTGAAAACACTTTCACTCAGTGAGCATTTTGGGCAGAAAGCATCATTTGTTTCGGAGCATACCACAAATACCAGGTCCTTGTCTTCATCAATTGTTGATAAATAATTGCCCATTTTAATCAATTTGTTTGAGCTATAGGAGAAACCTGAGAAGAACATGAGATTGGTATCGCGTTGCATAACAAGGAATTAGAAGGCAACATCAACAGGGAGACGTTAAAATTACCTCACCTATTTTACGAGAGTTGAGAGGCAGGTACTTAGTTACTGGGTTCTTGATCACATTCATAAGTTTCTCATTTTTACCCACGGCCCTTATACTTAGTTTTTGAAGGAGCTGTACTGAAAGAGTAAGCAACTAAAGTTGAGAAAACTGTACATACAAGCCAAGGAAAGAATCATAATAGCCAGCATACATTTTAAGCAATAGGGTGATGAGCAAAACTTACATATAATGCCAGCAAACCGCTTATATGTCCTTGGAATACGCACATGTGGTTTGACTTCAAAAAGAACACCTTTTTCGGTTTTCACATACACAGCTCGCAATCTTCCAGCCTTGTTTACCGGGCTGTCTAAGATTGATAAGAGAGCCTGAAAACATGCATTATTCATTTCAATATAATAGGTTTACAATGGCAGAAGTGACATACAATCTGTGTTTGAAATCTTTATCTCTAGAAAGAACATTGACTTGCAAAGGGATATAACAATATCTGTTTTATATAGAATAGTATTCAGACTCCTCCATAAGATTTCCAAAAACATGAGAAATTGCAATGCATTTACATCTCATCTTTGAAAGATAGATCCAAAAGTACCTATGAATTCTTGTACAGTTTTACCACTTTGTTATCTTTTTATAGGCATGGTATTGTTCTAAAAGGTACAAATAAATGCGAGACCAAGTGGTCTATATATGATGACTTAATTTTGCTAACCTGGTGAATGATGTCAGGTCTGTACTCCGCAGGATTTCTTTTGTTCTTTCCCAGAAAATTGGCGTGATCCTCAGAATTCAAGATTTGGTAACTCTGAGGAGAAACAACTCATCAGATGAAGAAAACTTCATGCAAAAGGTACTAGAAACCAAGGCAGTTAAGAAACAGAACTTCAATAGTTAAACAGTACAATTATAAAACCACATGTCAACTTCTTATGCAAGGTAAAAATTCAGATAGCTCTTTCATATTGAAATGAACATTCAAAGGGTTAAGGCATAGAGATTAGAAAAAGGGATATTAAACAGGGACCAGTTGATGAAAAGAGGAGAGCAGTTGATTTCAAGCTGCAAACTCCCTGAGGATGGCCAAGCACTGATGGCAATGAGACATAAGGTAAATTAGAAAATGCATAAAGTATATATGAAGACAATTCAGGATCTTATGACCAATGGTTTTGTAATTAATCCTGGGACTATTGGTGGCTAGTAGCAAGAGTTACGGGAAATCTAAAAAGTTCAGGCAATAGTTCAGGAGGACTATTTTGTAAACATCGTTGTTGAAAACGTATCTCAAGATGCAGCTCATCTACTCAAAAACAATAGACAGCACATCATACGTTGAAACTTTAGCTCATCAATTAACTGTTACAAAGAAATTGGGAATGGAAAGTGAAACACATCTATACGCAAACTACGAAGTATACTAAATAGCTAGTTTTACTCATGATACCACTCTAGCATGCACAGTGATGTAGGTTTTCGTCCTTTCTCAATTGTTTTTCTCTAGCCCCAGAGGGTCATTGCTATTTAAGCCAATGACTTGTTTGGGTTGTTATACTTGGTAAGATCAGACAACCGTAGAACAAGATAAATATTCCATCAAGAAGAATCCAACATAACTAGGAAATAAGTATCAAAACCAACACTTCAAAGTACAACTACATCAAAAGAAAAATGTGACTCTTAGAAAATTCATAACGACATTGAGTACACACCTTTCCAACTTTTGCAACTTCCAAGGAGGCCTTCTCAAGTACAAATATCACTCCAGGCTTCCTGGAATTCGTATCACAGGGGACAATTGGTATTCCTTCCATTTCATGGACTTCAAACTGTCCTTTCCCTGCTTCTTCTGCTTCTTCTTCCTCCAGCCCAGTTTTGGTCTTCTTGTTTGTTATTTCCTCTTGTTCTTCCTCCTCGGATTTGGTCTTCTTGTTCGTTCTTTCTTCTTCCACTTGTTCATCCACTTCATCGTCCTCGTTATCATATTTTTTCTCTTTCTTCTTTCGCTTGTACCCTTTCACCCCATATCGCGGCCCCATCCCTCCCTTCTTAATCTTTTTCTTAATAACAAACACTTAACCTTCACAATGAATCATAGAAAGAGTAAAACGAACTGAAATCAGATCAAAATTTGAAGTTTTAAGGTAGCGCTAAACAAACAATTAACAGAGACATCAGGTCCAGATAAAGTACAACCGGTCAAAGGAAAAGAGAATGCAGCAAGAATAAAACATAATATAAAGAAATAGTTCGGGCATTAAATGATCCCAGATGATTTGTACTTGGGCTGGAGGTAAAAGTTACAAACAACAGCGAACTTTGCAAGTGAACAACAGCAGTAACCGCCAGCAAAAAAATCTCAATAATTTCTTTTATACAAGAGCAATATGAACAATAACATGAGGAAGGAGGAAGAAGGTATAACTACGTAATCGGCGACGAGTGGAATCACGGAGAGAGGAATAACGCCGATGAGCTTTCTGAGGGACTGGACGATGGTGAAGTTAACAGGGTTTGGGAAGGGTTTTAGGTTTGCTGAGTTGGTCGTACGAAGCGTCGTTCTGAGGATACTTTCACGACAGAGCTAGCGCATATATTTAGCTTTGATAAGGTCCGCATATAATAATAATACCTCTAAGAAATTAAAAAGAAAAAAAAGGAAGAGTTGCATCAAAAGAGAGAGTAAAAAGAACGTTATAAAATTCACATTTTTCAAATTTTTCTTAGGTCCTTCAACTTGAATTAGAACATTTAAACCACAAGCTTCAATGCAAGAAAGTTTAAATACTTTTGTCTATAAATTACACATTTTATTTATATCTTTTACAATTATTAAATACCAAACTATCTCATATGGAAATTATTATTTTTTATGCTACTTATAACCTATTCTATTTATGGCGGCTCAATTGATAATATTTAGATATGGTATAAACCATATGGAGTAGTTGAGTAAGTTAATAAAAGATCGTCACTCTAAATTAATTAGAGAAAATGTTTCACTATTCTTGATTAGTAATGATTTAAGGAATTCGGTTGGTAAAGTGAATTGATATTTGAAATGATCTAAAGAATTCTTTGGTTAAAGTGAATTATAAATCAATTAATAATTAGTAAGAACAAATATACTTGGATATAAAAGAGTAGGCATTATATATATACTTTATATCCAATTGGAACAGTGGATGATAAAAGGATTAAATTATACTTCTTAACTACATGTGGGCAAGTTGAATCAAATCATTTTGACATTCACAATATTTGAGTAGTCATGAAATGTTGCTATACGTCAATCTTAATTTATGATTATAAATTGTTTAATTAGAGAACTAAAGATAAATTTAAAAAGTTTTCATTTATCTAATTCTAATTGTGAATTATAATTATAATTTATAATCATTATTAACGTATTAGGAACATAATGTGGCATATATAAAAGAATAGTTAAAAAGAAAAAATCAGTTTGAATTAAGTTAGATTTAATTGTGAAGTTTAAGAAACTTCAAAAGTTAAATATGAGGTATTTTATTTTATTATAATTATAATTAGACTTTAATTGTAATTAAAATTTTTAATTTTAATAAGATAAAAACGCTAGTGTCTTTTTCGATAAAAAGAAAAAAGGCATATGAGAAATAGCACTCATGTCTTTTCATCTCCGGTGTTGAGTTTTTTTTTTACCCTGTGGATACCGTTAGAGACTAGACACATAAACAGCTTGTAGTTGACAATTTGAGAAGAAAAAATTACACCAAAATTTTAATCAAGTACATTTTAATTGGGTACTAGACTAAATGTCTCATGTACTAGACTAAATGTCTCTTATGCTTTAAACATAATAAGCAAGTTTCAAGCCAACTTAGTGATGATCACTAGACAACTATGAAAAAGAACTTAAACAGGATTAAGATGTTTTTTTTTTCTAATCTATGAAGGAGCTAAACTAAGAGTTTAGAGGTCTTTAGATGTTAATTTTTAGCCCGATCCAAATGATAGGGGCACATCTTCACTCTGAATGATGGTGTGCTATGTTAGAAGAATTTGAAACAATCAACCACTGCAAATTCTATGATCTAGTTAGAGTACATTTCAATAAAGGAAACAATTTGGATCAAGAATTTCATCATCAAACTTGGAGTGGTTCATTTAATTGTCAATAGTATTATATTGTGACAATAATGGCACCATTGCATAAGCAAAGGAATCAAGGTCTCAACAATGATCTAAACACGTACTTAAAAAGTTTCACTTGATCGGGGAGATAGTGGAGCGAAAAGACATAACATTAGAGAGAGTTCCCACTAAGGAAATCTTGCAGAACCTCTAACTAAGCCACTGTCTAAAAAGAGACGTGATTGACATATAGATAGTTATGGTATTAGATATATAGGTGATTGACTTTAATGTAAGTAGGAGATTATTAGTTTATGTCCTTTTATCTAACTAGTTAGTTTCAATTTTATGTATGATAGTATTATTTTAATTAATAAAGGCATTCTTTATCTTGTTTGCATTTTATTAATTACATTTGATGTTTTAATACTAAAGGTAAAATCTTGGAATAATTACTGTGCAATTGAAACATGGGATCATAATTGTGAGATTCAATTTGCATTTGTAAATTATTCCTAAATGATTCTTAGTTATAGTTTCATAAAGATGGAATAATGACATAATGACAAAACCAACACACGTTATATTTCTTAATAAGAAAGTAATTTATCTAATAAACTAAATTATGAAGATATTTAAACAAATGTGTGGGTGTTTATTAAAAAAAAGTTCACTAAATTGACCGATTTTGAGGATCCCAAATGGCATATTAATTATATCTTTGTGTATTTACGAATTATGATGCTTGTATAATTAATCCTTACACTTAAGATTATCATAGTATCTCATAGGAGAATTACTATATTTTGATG
>JAOTJB010268348.1:2860-17002 GCA_027123815.1 Erythroxylum minutifolium | reverse complement strand
ATCATGCAATTTAATAAAATTGGGCTAATTTGTCAAAACTGAAATATTTATAAGTTCTATATATAAATATAAAATAAATATGGACCATAATATATACACAGTATATTTTCAGTGAGGCCTTACGAAATATAAGCTTTAATTCATGTACAGCTTTTCCAGATTTCATGTTTGTGAAGACTTCATACAACAATAAAAGAAAATGGTGGGCCCCAAGAAAAGCTTTTTGAGTTACAAAAATTATATTGATGCTTCATAACTAAAGGTTCCAATAATGCCCACGAAAACAAGGTTTCTGCATCCTTTATTCAAAACTTTCTGAACAATGGCCCACGTTAAAAGGTTTTGAATTGTCAGAAGTCATGAAGTGTAAATGCACTAACAATTAAAGCACACATGGTGGGGCCATGAAAACTAAATTGATAATTTGCAATTTAGCAAAAAATGAAAAAACGCAGGATTCTTTGTCTTCAACCTCTTGACAGGTCGACTTAACCCGCATCTAACCCATTTTACAAAACCAATTATATCTTGCTTCTTAAACTCTATTTTTAATAATTCAAAAGCCATTTTAAGCAGAATTAAATTTCTCACAATACAGTGATTTTAACAACATCAATATATGCAACAGACAAAACACCCAGTCACACATATAATTGTAAAAAATCAACTACATCAAGGCAAAGAAAAGTTTGTTATGATACCAACTGTTAGACATGATAATAATCTAGATACATGTCTATTATGGAAAAATGAAAATGCAGAATGTTATGACATACTTCTTGCCATTGATGTTGAGAGACTTCAGATAGGTGGGAGGGCTCTTCTAAGCTTTCAACAAATTCAATAAGATGGCATATCAGAAAAAAAAAAAAAGTCAAGCTTAGGGAACCAATACCCTTTCACAGAATTTATATTCCTTGTTATCTTCCATCAAAACAACAGAAGGCGGTAGTGAACAGACATGAGGTTTCAACAAAACCAACATACACGACCCATAGTAAATGGTGCAATCGTTGGGTCTAACGGATGACACTATATTCTTCTTTACTTATCCTATAATTTTTTCCTCTAGAATCTAAACAAAAAACACTTCGATAAACCTAGAAAAATGTTTTTCAGTTGTAGTATTAGTTGATGACATTAAAAAAGTGTTTATGGTTGTTGGTTGAGCCAAAGGTCAATATAATAATTTTTATAAAAAGAAAGTTTTAACTTTAAAGTGTTTTTATACTATCTTAAAGTGTGATGAAATATGAGTTATGTTTGAAACATGTGACATTCACTAAAAAAGCTTAGAATTAAGCCCTTATAATGTACATACTAAAACATATCTCATCTATATAATTAGAATATATAATATAAATATCATTAGCCACCTCCATTAACTATGTAATCACTAATGGCCAGAATGTTCCAACTTTTTTTCATAACATCAATGTGTGTATAGGATAATTTTATTGGGTGGGTGGGCGTGTGTGTGTGTGATTTTGAAGCTATATTCTTCTTTATTTATCCTGTGATTTGTTCATTTAGAATCTAAATAAAAACAATTAGATGAATATGGAAAATGTTTCTAACTTTTATTTTTAGTCAATGATGTTAAAAGTGTTTCTGGTTGTTGGTTGAGCTAAAGGTCAATCTAACGGTTTTTATATAAACAAAAGGATTTTTAACTTTAAAGTGTTTTTATATTATGTTGAAGTGTAATGGAATATGGGATGTGTTTGAAATATGTGGCATTCATTATAAAAGCTTAGAATCAAACCTTTATAATGTATATATTAAACACATATCTCAATTATATAATTAGACCAAATAAAATAAATATTAGTTAAATCTATAATTTGTATGCTTATTTTTATAGCTTATCCTTAAAAATTTCTTTAAACATAGTGTGTTAAATTTTTTTAGTTTAAACTATTTTATTTTTTGATATATCAAAACATTTTAAGGGTAATAGTGATAAGGCCCCATTCTTGTTAATTAGGATCATCATAAAGACATCCAATAGGCAGGAACTCTATCGGATCCCATGGTATGTTCATAAGATATCTATATTTGATATAAAGGTTATGTGAAATACATCTCTTAGTTTAGATATAAAATATGATAAGTCGTACTATTGGTTAGTGAATTTGCATAGTTTGTTTGAAGATATGTTAACTTTTCTAGTTAAATATAACCAAAAGATTCAAATATTTATGATTAGTTAAAATAACACTAAAAGATGATACGATATTTGATGGCTCACCATGTATCTTGATGCTAATATCTAGTAGCTCTTAATAGTTACCAAACTTATTTTAATAAAAATAATATAGTGACTTATGACCTTAACTCAGTTTTAATTGTTCACATTTATTTCGTACACCAGTTCAACCACCTCAAGTTAACTCTAAATCCTTCCTTTGCCATAATAAATATTACTTTTTGTTTATTCTCCAAAGTTTTCTTCTTTAACGAAAGAGCTTTGGGAGAATATCATATCTTTAAAAAAATTTTATTTCTATTCCTTAGCTTATATTGAGAGACTTTAATAGTAATTTCTTCTCATATGATATTGATGGCCATAAAAAATTTATGAAATATAAAAATGAGGATATCAAAATGCATCACTCATATGGGACTCTTAAATGTGCATTATGATGGCCAACAACTCATATAAAAAAACAAAGTTAATCTAAGTTGATTGTCTTCCTAATGGTTGATCCAATTTAACAATTTACTTCACTCAAATCATTTACTTATATAGTTCTATCCAAACTCTAATTACAATGTCAAAAAATTCTCCCTTTAAATTTAGTAACTATCTTACAAAAATTCCAGACTTTTAGGAATCAATTATAAGATGGTTGAATTTTTTTATAAGAGAGCTTGGGACTTCCATATGTGTGAGGAAATTTAGGTCCATTAAGAGGAGCTTAAAAATTTCAATAGAAAAAGATTTATCAATATAGAAGAAGCCACTTTGGTCATCACAATTCTCCTAAATGGATTCATGGTGACCTTTACTCAAACATAGAAAACAAAGCACTTATGTAGTTTGAGAAAGGATCATTGCCTAATTATATAATGGATCTTACAGTCTTTAACTTCTTGTTAAAACAGAAATCTAGAATTTAGTGGCTTAGAGGGGAGATAGAAATATTAAATTCTTTCATAATTCTATTTTAATTAGGAGCAACACCAATAGAATTAGGTCCTTGATAGATTTTCAAGGGTTGTTAACACAGCCTAGGAACATCTAAATTGCATATATTTCACCTATTTTAAGAATACTTTAAGAAAATCTAACATCTGCTTTTCTACTTTGTAGAAGATCAACTCCTTCATACCTCTCTCAACTAATCAAGAGCAATTTGATTATCTCATTAGAACTTTCACATGACTGGACATAGATAAATCATTGTTTTGTTTAGATACAAATAAATTCCTTAAACTAAATAGGTTGAAATGCTTTCCTTTTAAAAATTTATAGAGTATAATAGGAAACACAATGTCCTTTGCAATCATAGAAATCTTCCCCGAGGCTAATATGCTTAAAAAGATCATAAAAACCTTTATTTAACTCATCTTAAAAATTCCTAATCCTACGATCTTGCAAAAGCTTAAGCCAATATCTTACGATAATATATTGTATAAGATCATTTCCAGGATGTTAGATTCTAAACTTAAGACCTTAAAATCCTTAATTAATATAAGTCAAAAGAACATTCATCCAAAGAAACAATATAGGTGATTACAACTTAATTACTTAAGAACTATTCACGAATTATTATAGAAAGCTAAGCGTTATGTTACTTAAAATTGAATTTTATAAAGCCTTTAAATCAATTAGCAGGCTATTCCTCTTCCAAACTATGGAGGCTTTGGCATTTGGTAGCAGTTTATCAAATAGATTGAATAATATATTACAACAACTTCCTTTAGTATTTTAGTGAATGTTCAACATATTCAGTTCTTCAAAGGAGAAAAAGTATTGAGGCAAGGGGAGCCCTGTTGGATTTTGAATCCAACAAATAAAAAAAGAACTATTCTAAGGATAAAACAATGGTGAGTAGGATCATATCCACAGAGGTTGAGGGTATTCTATTCTTTTTATCAAAAAAATAAAATACAAAATTTATTTCGTAGTAGAAAAATAAAAATGAAAATAAGACCAAATAAAGATAAGAAATAAACTAAACGGAGAAAATTAATATACCAAAATACCTAAATAAAGGAGTAGTTTTTGTTTATCCATATAATTGATCATGCAAAAATAACTTCTCTAACCTTTAAATCAGGGTTAACAGAGCGTATTGTTAATCTACAACCAATAGTTCAAAGAGAGGTAAAAGAACGACAAATCAATGAAATATGTTTAATTGGGTGTAGGTTGAGATTGAACCAAAGAACCAGATTCTTAATGAATTCATCACTTTCATCATTTTTGCACGTTTTCTTTAATTTGTTTTTATTAGTTTAGTTTTGTCTTATTTTCTTATTAGAAAATAAACAAAAAAAATCCTTAAACCTAAACACCGATTGATTTCATTTCAAAAGCTATACACACTCTCTCTGTGGGATCAATCTAGACTTACTACTGCTATAGTTGTAAGTCTAGTTTATTTTGCTTAGTGTTATGATGCGCTTATGTCAGTGTAAGTCTAGGAAGGAGGGGCCTAAGGATAATCCCTATTGCCACCACCACTAAGATATTAATGTTGAAAAAATTTTTGGTATATTTTGTGTAATGAACACACTTTATGGACCAAGTGGCTTCACTCTTTTATACTAAAAGGAAAATCATTATGGTTCATTTCCCCTAAAGACTCTCAATCTTTTTTTATTAACAATTTGATGAGACTCAAGAAAATTATAGAGCTGGGATTGAAATGTAGAGTTAACAATGGGGAAAAAGTTCAGTTTTAGTTTAATAATTGGACGAGTCATGATCCATTAATTCGAATTCCTAGTGCAGTCTAACGTTAGAGTCATCTTCCACTTAATTATAATGTTTGTGCCGTCATAACTGACAATATATGGACTAATTTTCCAAACCAACTGATTCATCTCATCCTTACTTATACCCCTAATTGTAGGATTTAGGACAAAAACTCATGGCTAAACCATCCTCCTAATTCCTTTTCTAACAAGGTATCTAGGGAGTGGCTATCTCAAGGACAATCCTCTGTTGATTGGTACCCTGTCGTCTAGCATAAGTCTTTAAGACCTAACTTCTCCTGCTTATTATGGTTGGTAACATTGAACAAAATGGCCACCATAGATAAACTACATTTTCTAAATCTGGACAACACGTGTCTTATATAGGAATGATTATGAAACTAGATATCTTTTTTTTTCCAATGCCCTTTTGCCATGGAGAAGAATTAAAGAGAAGCGTCATTGGAGATTGGATGGGATTCTGTTTACTATCATACTGAAAAATTTAAGAGGTCTGACGACTGACCCTAAAGGGGATAGAGTAGTATATATCATTTCACTGACTTCTAGTATAAAGGAGATATGGAAAGAGAGGAACTTGTGAATTTTCATAGGCATATTGCATTCAAATTTAGAGGTGTTGAATTCTCTAATCATGAGGATTGGAGAATTGATTTTTCCTCTAAAGAACTACCTAATTGTAGTGAACATGTAGTTACAACATGAAATTTGGGCTAACCCTAACACATGCAGTACAAAAATGAAAGAGGAAAAGTGATTAAGCTATTACCTATTGGAAGAAGTACTCCCAAAACTATTTTGACAAGTCGTTCCTTTAGATGTCTGGAATCTTCGTCTCTATCGACTATGTCTTGCAAGTTGTACAAGAGAGATAAAATAGGTGAATCTTAACCAAATAACACATACAACTCTACTTCTTTGCTTAACACACAGATTGTGACCGGATAAGATGATTACCTCTCATCAGAGACTCCATTCCTTTCCACCAGTGACGAATAAGAGGAATCTCGCGATCATTAAACCCTGAATAGATTGATCCAAGACCAGTATAAGTAGAAAAATGCATGATCTTTTCAAGATGAGAATCCTTACCTTAGTCGTCCAATTTGAAGATGAAGAACCCACCCGTTGCCCTACTTCAGAAGCTTCTCGAGTCTCCCTTTGAGAGGAGATATTATCTTTACCATATACAGTACTCTACAATAGTTAACGCTTCCTACAACTACCTTTCGTATGCTGTCATTTTTCTTTTAGTTTTAGATTTGTTTACAATGGTGTTATGTTCGCTTAGCCCATAGTCGTTTAGCTTCTCCTGTTCGAAAGAGAAGCTATTGTATTTGTGTATTGACTTTCATATTATCTCTATAAATTCCATTTAAATTTTCCAAAAAAAAACTCATGCATTAACTTACACGTGGAGTGCTACTGTATCTATTCAATACTTTGTTGGTCTTCATTGCTTCATTTGTAGTGGCACCCGATTACAGGGTACATTTCATGAAAGGAAACAAATTTATTATCGAGAAATAAGTTAATTTAATTTTTCCCCAAAAAAGTGCATATTTCATTGCCTTTATTCCTGATAGAGTATACTAAGTCCCTTCTCCCTCAAGGTTTAGAATCTATAAATAATGTCATTTCCTTGTTATATTTGATAGTTAATGAACATTTTACATAGGATTATTTCATCCTTAATTTTAATATTTAAAAATTCAATGTAAAATAGTAACAATATGTACAGTAGGTTTATTTTCAAGAAAGTGCAAATTCATTTGTACGCGTTTCAGGCTGGAAAAACTAACTTCTTTGATCACAAATTCATTTGACGGTGAAGTTGAATCGGGGTGGTGGAGAATAATGAAGGCAATGACAATCAAGTATGAATACCCTCTTCATGATCCGTCAGCTTCCAGGAACCATACTCTTGTTGAACCATGCCCTTGTTCCGCAGAATACTCCACGACCCTGGAACCAAATATTCATTCTTTAAACCATCAATAGATCTGTTAATCAGTGCTTATCTCGCTTAATTTTCAATTTAAAACCGACCTAAGCCCATGTGTACCAGAAAGTCCATGCAGGCAAGCGTCTAACTTGTGCCAAGTTAATCCATTTCCATGAATTTTCAAGTACTCAGATTTCGTAGTGTCAATCAACAGTTCTTCTCTGACATCTTCATATCCATCAGTGGATAGTTCGGAACAAATGTATCTAACGCATTAAGAAGGTGCCAGGCATGTGTTATGTTACCTAGATACATATCGGGTTATAGGATTATTGACCGAAAAAGCGTGGCGATCGAGCTTATAATGTTTACCTATTTTGAAACCAGAATGAGGTTATCTAGGATCCTTCGAGGGATCCTAGAGCTATTTGAAGTGTTCAAGGCCTCATTAATCAACAAACAATTGACTTAGGCATTCCATATAGCTTGAAAATATGCTCAAGCAATATCAATGTTGGTAGCCGTGTATAAGTAAGAGATAAGGATGAAGTGGCTATATTTATAGAAACAGTCAACGACAACGTAAATTATAGATTTAACTTTTGAACTTAGCGATCCTTCTACGAAATCTACGGAGATATCAATCCAAATGTTTCTGGAAGTAGGGAGGGGATTTAGAAATTCCTTTTTACGATGAAAGACTTGATATGCTTGAATAAATCTCCCTTCAACAATTCTGCAGTCCACGGTAAAAAAATGTACTGCGGATTTTGTGCAAAGTTTTGTGTACCCACTCACGAGTGCTTGACTGAAAATTGTTACATAATTAAAGGGTGTAACAGAGGATTCAAGTAAGAGATAAATCATCTCCTTGAAGAATATGACCTCCATCCATTGATGCCTCAGGTCCCATAGTCTTACCCTCGGATATTTTGAAATATCCTTCAAGACCTTACTGCCTTCAATTTCGTTATTGATTGAAGACCCAATCAGGAGTTGGAGTAGACAATGATTGAAAAATATAATCTGTTGGACCTGTTTATCTATAAAAATTTTGAACAAACCAACTTTTTAATTCAATTTTTTTAATAACCATTGCTATTAAAAATCAGCCGGTTTATTAATCAAGCGATCAGTTTTTGTAAACTAATTTATTTTTATAAAGTAAAATAAACTAATTAATTTTGATTTAACGATCTCCTTTTTAATTAAACTTCAACTTCTTCAATGATCAAAGACAGTATCCTTCTTCAATCTCATTTCAAATTATTTAATTTTAGTTAATATTTATTGTATATTGATTTTATGACACTATAATAAAAATTAAACTTTTTAAATCTTAAACATCTTATCTTACCAATTTAATTTTAAGTATGGCTTTTAAAACATTGGGTGTAGATATGACTGCAGTGTAGCTATTGTAATTGTTTATCTTAACAAGCACTACAAACTTTGATGACCAATATGCATAATAAATTTTACCCCTAAAAAATAAAGGTGATATTTTTAGACTACATGAATTAAAGATAATAATCCTTTCTTATAAGATGATAATGTAACATACCACTCTCATAAAGCATATGTCCGAACATACCAAAAGATATTCGAAAACATACTATATAAAATTGGTAAATTAAGATAATCGTACTAGCTCATTAAAGGCATCAAACATATCATAAGCATTGTAAAAGTTCAATTCATCTCATTTCATTCACAAACATAAAAAGTCACATGTCATTACAATTCACAACCCACATATACATTACACAACATTGGTTTGAGTTCAATTTCAGTATCAAAAATATAAAATGAAATGGGATGCTAATACATAAGACTCTAATTAGACTTCTCAGATTCAGTTGATCAGACCTTTGAGTAATTCTTGTCCCCAAAATGCAAGTATAGACTTCTACCATATCACCTTAGTAGCTAGAACTCCCTTCAACAAGAAAAACAATATTGCAATTTTGATGAGTTTGCGAACTCAGTGAGTGAACCATCATCGATGTACTCACACAAGTCAGCTCATAAAAACAAGTTATAACCCAATTCAACAAATATATCATACCATCCAGTATTAAATACCAAATCACATTTCATCATACTTCAACATAAACATCATGTAAGCTAGCATTGCATATCACAACACATCCTCCATTTACTCCAACTATAATTCACTATTTCAAAACAATTCAATAATACATTTCAATTCAATCATTTGATACATATAGGCATGTCTATGCAAATGCACATGTGTTTCCCATTTTCATTTTTGTTTGGTTGTGATCAAGTGCCTATCAACCCAATTTAATCCCATATCTGTTGTAGACACCGAGATCATTTATGGCCCGTATTCATTATGGATACTCAGTTCATGTCATCTGAGCCTGAGATTCTTTTTCACAATCTTGAGCTCAAAGCTCTTTTCCCACTCCGGTCGCTTTAGTCACAACTTCTTTATCTGATCATGCATTTTAATATATAAAGATGCATCTTTTTATATGCCATGCTTTCATTTCAGTATACTCATGCCTTATATCAAGCTCCTCGGATCTATGTCCAACATTTATCAATCAATTGTACACACATTTCAGATTAAACATTCAATTCATACAGAAACATATATAATTGAGTTTACACATCTAAGTTAACTCACAGTACGCTCCAGAAAAGCTATTGCCTCAATGTTTCAGTAATGTCTAGATATTGACGATCGCCTTGCACGTCTATCGTCATGCAATACAAACATAGTTCATAAATCACTAATTTGTTTAATCATAGGGATATATAATCGTGTACATGTATATGTGTCATGTTTTAATGCATGATCAATTGACTTTTCGGGTATGTATTCATATATAAATATCTTGACCATTCAAACATTATAGCTTGTATACAACTAGTTTGCAATCAAGTTTACACCTTAAGTAGGCTTGATTTACTCCAAATTCATTAATCATACATTCACCAAACTTTTTTAGCAATATATAATCATAGAATTTCCCAATTCTCATTCATCCATACCTAATACACAGTACTCAAATCCTTAAGATCATGTTTGCATTCATAAGAATACCTTTATTCCTTCATCACATCATAATATCCAAATTTGATTACATTGACACCAAAATAGTACATTCTTTAAGTTATGACATCAATTAACCTAAACTTATCATGCTATTAACCAATTAATCAAACAACAATCTAGTTCATTCCAAGTCTTAATCAAGATCAATTATAACAATTTAGAGTGACTTTTCCTCAGCTAGTTCAACATGTACACAAAACAGAAATTATCAATTCAGAATTGGGCCCACGATTGTGGGGAACCTTGCCACGATCGTGACAGAAGGCAAGTATTCAGGCCACGATCATGCACAGTCTTTCTTCCTTATATTTTCCTTAGACTCCCACGTAGCTTCCTCTCTTGAATGATTCCTCTAAAAGACTTTAACCAAAGGAATTACTAGGTTTCTTAATTGCTTAGTATGATACCCAACTATTTTAACCAGTTCCTCTACATAACTCAAATTAGATGCAATCTCAATCTCCTGTTCTAGTAATATATGTGATGGATCTTATCAATATCTCCTGAGTATACTAACATGAAATACATTATGAATTTGAGACATTTCTGGCGGTAACGCTAATTTGTAAGCCAATGGTCCAACTCTCTCAGTAATCTCATAAGGACCGATATACTTAGGGCTTAACTTTAACCTTAGCACTCCTGACTAGGGCAACACTCTCAAAAATACCTTGTCTCCTACTTGGTACTCCATATCTCTTCAGTGCTGATCTGCATAACTCCTTTTCCTGTCTTGAGTCGCTTTAATCCTACTACGAATCAATTTTACCTTATCAACGGTATCTTGAATCAATTATAGGCCTTCAACAATCCTTAGGCCCTTTTCATCCTAGTACAAAGACACTCGACACCTTATACCATATAATGCCTCATAAGGAGCCATACCAATACTACTATGATATTGATTATTGTATGCAAATTCAATGAGAGCTACATATTCATCCCATTCTCCTTAAAACTCCAAAGCATAAGCCCTAAGCATATCCTCAACAGTCTGAATAGTCTTTTCACTCTGTCTGTCTATCTGAGGCTGAAATGTTGTACTAAAATTTAACTTTGTACCCAATGCTGTCTATAGGTTGCCCCAAAATCTAGAAAAAAATATGGGATCTTTATCTAATATAATAGACACTGGGACCCTATGTAACCTCATTGTATCTTATACAATAGACACTGGGACCCCATGTAACCTCACTGTCTCATTTACATATCTCCGAGCTAACTGATTTAATGTGTTATTCTCTCTAACAGGAATGAAATGAGCTGATTTAGTTAATTTGTCAATAATGACTCAAATGGTATCATACTACCTTGGAGTTCTCGACAAACCCATAATAAAATTCATTGTAATTCTCTCCCATTTTGACTCTGGAATAGGTAATGATAGCAATTTCCTAACTGGTGCCTGTTGCTTTGCCTTAACTTGTTGGCATGTCAACATCTGGCAACATACTCAGCTACTTGTTTTTTCATCCCTGGCCACCAAAAATATTTTTTTAGAGTATTGTACATCTTGGTAGTACCAGGATGCATAGCATAGGTTGTTATACGTGCTTCCTCCAAAATTTCCTTTCTCAAACCATCAACTTCTGGTACACATAATCTCTGATTCAACCACAATGTATTATTTCTCAACTCAAACTCATAACTCGAATTCTGTTTTATCTTCTCTACAATCTTTTCTACTTCTGGGTCCCTGCTTTGAGCTATTATATTCCTTTCATGTAATACCGGTCTAAGCTTCAATGTAGCTAACAATGCTTCAATATGTCCCAAACTTAGTTCAACATTCAATGCTCTCAATTGCGCTAATTTTGGTAACCTCAATGCTTGAATTTTTACTATACTACTACTAGATTTCCTGTTTAATACATCAGCTATAACATTAGCCTTACCTAGATAATACTCTATTGTGCAATCATAATCTTTAAGCAAATTAATCCACGTCCTTTGTCTCATATTAAGTTCCTTTTGACTCAATAGATATCTCAAACTTCGATTATCCGTAAAAATCTGAAATGTTTTACCATATAAATAATGTCTTCAAATTTTCAAAGCAAACATCACTACAACAATCTCTAAATCATGAACTGGATAATTGAACTCATAAGGCCTTCACTGTCTCGAAGCAAAAGCAATCACTTTACCACACTGCATCAAAACACACCCTAATCCCTTATGAGAAGCATCACTGTATACAACATATCCTCCAGATCCATATGTAATAGTTAACATCGGTGTCATAGTTAATCAATGTTTTAACTCATCAAAGCTCCTTTGACATTCATCAGTTCATCAAAAAGGTATGTTTTTCTTCAAAAGCTTTGTCAAAGGGGCTGAGATCAATGAAAATCCTTCAACAAACCTCCTATAATAACCTGCTAGCCCAAGAAAACTCCAAATCTCAGACACATTTCTAAATGCTTCCTACTTCATCACTGCCTCCACTTTCTTTAGGTTTACCTGAATACCCTGTCCAGACATTATATGACCCAAGAACATTATCTGATCAAGTCAAAATTCACACTTACTAAACTTGGCGTACAATTTTCTTCAGAAGCTTTGACAAAAGGGCTGAGATCAATGAAAACCCTTCAACAAATCTCCTATAATAACCTGCTAGCCCAAGAAAACTCCAAATCTCAGACACATTTCTAAGTGCTTCCCACTTCATCACTACCTCCACTTTCTTTAGGTTTACCTGAATACCCTGTCCAGACATTATATGACCCAAGAATATTATCTGATCAAGTTAAAATTCACACTTACTAAACTTGGCGTACAATTGCTTCTCTCTCATTATCTGTAAAATTAACCTCAAATGCTCAAAATGTTCCCCTCTACTCTTCGAATACACCAAGATATCGTCTATGAATACAATAACAAAGTGATCTATGTAATGTCAGAATACTTTATTCATTAATGTCATAAAAGCTACCTGAGCATTTGTCAATCCAAAAGGCATTACCAAAACCTCAAAATGTCTATATCTAGTTCTGAATGCACTCTTTGGTAAATCAGCTTCTGCTATTTTCAATTGATAATACCCTGACCTTAAATCTAGTTTAGTAAACACCTGAGCTCCCTGTAACTAATCAAGTAAATCATTTATTCCCGATAGGTGATATTTATTCTTCACTGTCACCCGATTTAATTGCCTATAATCAATGCACAATCTCAAAGTCCCATCCTTGTTCCTCACAAACAAAATTGGAGCTCCCCAAGGTGACACACTGGGTCTGATAAAACTTTTATTTAACAACTTTGGCAACTGAGTCTTAAGTTCTTTAAGTTCCACATACGTCATCTTATAAGGAGGAATAGATATAAGAGCACTACCTAGGACAAGGTCATTGGTAAACTTCGTTTCCCTATCTTGTGGTAACTTTGGTAATTTAGTGAGAAAAACATCTAGAAAATTCCTAACAACAAGAATATCTTGTAATATATGTTCAACTCAAATATCAGTCACATAGGATAAATAAACCTCACTTCTACTTTGAATCAGTCTAAAAGCGTGCATTGATTAAATCAATCTGACTGGCACTGCTTGAGTAACACCTTGAACTATTACCTTTGGCTGAGTAGGAGATTCAAGTATAACTTACTTAATGTAACAATTCATCAAAATCCTATGTGCAGTAAGCCAGTCTATACCTAAAATAAAGTCTATCTCTTTCAACAACAATACTATTAAATCGGCTTTCAACTCAGCCTGGTCATTCCGAATAATATATCGTCTATATACTTCTCTAATCACTGTAGTACTACCTACTAGAGTACTCACCTCTAAACCAAATTTCAACATCTCTCTCTCACAATGCAATTTAGATGCCAGATGTGGGGTAATAAATGAATTTGTAGATCCAGGATCTAGCAATGCAAATGTCTCAAAATTAAAGACATGTAACACACCTGCAACAACATCTAGGGAATTATGTGCCTCCTATCCCATAATAGCAAAGATCTTAGCCTGGGACTGTGGTTAGTTACTCCGTACCTCAGTCCTAATGCTAGGACCTTTTGAATTAGCTTTGCCCTTACCACTACCTATCTGTCCTACTCCACTAGCTCTGATCTGTTAAATAGTCATTTTCGTCACTGATCCTCCTCTCACTCCAAAATGTGCTCCTAAAGTTACTGGACAATCTCTAATTTGATG
>JAOTJB010267728.1:0-17009 GCA_027123815.1 Erythroxylum minutifolium | reverse complement strand
ACCCTTATTAATTTTTCATGATATAGAGTCCTTTATTTACTTCAATGTAGTTATATCATGAAAAAAATTAAAAACTCGAAAGTTACCGAGTTACGGGGTATTACATTTTTATCTAAAAGCCTTATCAAGTCATTGGAGAGAATGATGAGGAAGTTTCCTTGAAGTCATTTTAGTAGAAAGGAGAGTTACAAAAGTCAAATAGGTTGATATCTATACACCTAAAGAACAAAAAGGTTTAAGTGTCAATGTAATCAAAGCAACAAATCATGTTTTAACTCTAAAAAGATAATTATGGATTATGGAGGAAAAAAACTCCTTGTGCATGAAGTAGTTACATAGCTATTTTCTTAAAGGCAAGAGAATCTAAGCTACTAAAAATAACTCCACTTTCTTTTGGTTTCATTTGTCAATTACTTCAACCAAGTGATTGGATAAAACCAGATGTGGTATGCAAGAATGGAAATATGGAAACAACTTTTATATGGTTTGATAATTAAACTGGACATAGAAAACTTCTCCTTCTTCTTGGAACACATGCTACTATGCAACATTACTCCCTAGAGGATAAGGTTAACTAATTAATCGTTTAAGGTGATTGACAACTTCTTGGAGAGATGCTAGACCTCAAACAAGGCTACACCTCTTCACCAAATAGTTTCATTTGGAAAGGGAATAACTAGCAAAGTCTAAAGGGAATTGATTAGAAGTACAAACCTTGGAGTAGCTTGGCATAAAATTGTATGGAGTAAGTGCTTATTACCTAAAACCTCTTTCTTAGTGTGGTTGATAATTAAAAATAGATTAGTATACATATTAAACTATCTGTCTTTAAGTAAAACCTATCTTTTATGTTTATAAAATTAGGAAACTTTATACTAGTTATTCTTTGAATGTAATTATGTAACTAGTGTTTGGAATGTGGTGAAAAGGCTGAGTCTATGGACCTGTACAGGAAACTTATTCTCTATGACAATCCAATGGCTATTAAATCATTCTAATTTATCAAAACTACTCTTGAAGCATTTTTCATTGCTGTAGGGACTTATGTGCAAGCAATTTAAAAGGTTTAAGAGTAAAGCCACTACTTTAGATAGGATAATATCTGAGTTGGTTCATAACACTAGGGAGCTAATTTTGTTAAGGGACATAGCTAAAAACTGCAATCCAAACTTGGCTTCTTCCTGGAGAGTCTAATCTCTAAAAACCTCTATGAATTTTGTTGTTTTGTAAAGGGTTGTAGTGGATTTTAAGAATTATTATAAGGGTATCCCCTTGAGGTCTCCTTTATACACTTTTAAATTTTCATTTTCTTTAATAAATTTCTTTAATTTACAAAAACTTATATTATCAAATGAAGAAATTATGGTCATGTTTAATCAATCTTCAACCTACTTCTACCATTCTATGAATAATTCTAGGAGACTTTAATTTTACTTTAATTTGTTAAGAGCTTGATGATAAGCTATAAAAATGAGCCCTTATAATAAGGAATCTAGGAAATGCATCGCTAAGCTAGGCCACTTTGACTTAAAATTCATATTTTAGTTCTTCCCTTAGTCTAATAATCAATAAGGGAATTGTAATCTAAATGAAAAATGTAACATACCATACCCATAGCGTATATGCTCGAACATATCCACGCATAGTCGAGAATATACTCTATAGAAATAGTATGTTAGAACAATCACATAAATACAGTCTGAGGCATCAATATAACTTAAGCATTCCAAATACTTATTTCCTTCACAATCATAATAAGTCATATATTTCATTAACATTCCAAATTCAAGTAGACCATACACAACAGTTTTAAACTCCATCCCAATACATCATACAGTACAAAAATTACATACTAGAGACAATGTGTGTCATAACATGGAATGCTAACACAAAAGACTTCTATCTAGACTTCACAAGTATTAGTTGACCAAACCTTTGAGCCATTCTTGTCCCTAAAATAACAGTACTAGAATTCTGTTAGATCTCTTTAGAAGTTAGATCTCCCTTGAACTTGAAAATCACCGTTGCAAAATCAGCATTGCAATTTTGATGAGTTTGTGAACTCAGTGAATGAACCATCATTGATGTGCTCATACAAGTCAAAACACCAAAATAAATTACATAACTCAATTCAACAAGTATATTACAAAATCCAGTATCGAATACCACATCACATTTTGTCATATTTGAACAAGCACTGTATACCAACATTGCATATCACAATTTCAGAACAATTTAATAATTTCATCACAGTCATTCATATGATACATGTATAATTATATGAAAATGCACATATGATTTCTTTCTTATTTTGCTTTGTTATGACCGAGCACCTATCAACCTAATTTACTGTCCAATATCCATTATGGATACCAGGCTCATTTTATATACTGTCTTATATTCATTGTGGATACTAGGCTCATTGTTATCTGAGCCTGTGGCTCTTTGTGCATAATCTTGAGCTTAAGCTCTTTTCCACACATTGGCTAATATGGTCATAACTCTTTTATTTGATCATGCAATTCAATGTAATGAGATGCAACAATTCACATATCATGCTTTTAGTACTTTTCATTCAATGTGCTCATGTCAT
This sequence comes from Erythroxylum minutifolium, assembly GCA_027123815.1. Taxonomy (NCBI): domain Eukaryota; kingdom Viridiplantae; phylum Streptophyta; class Magnoliopsida; order Malpighiales; family Erythroxylaceae; genus Erythroxylum; species Erythroxylum minutifolium. Next base: position 14,416 of record JAOTJB010267728.1, on the reverse strand, counting down.
GTACTAAATCCTTCAAATCTAAGTCCGACATTCATTATCCAGTTGTTCACACATTCCACAATACACATACAATTCAAATGGAAGCACATATAATTGAATTTGCACATCTACGTTAACTCACAGTACGCTCCAAAAAAGTTATTGCCCTGATGATCCGGCAATGTCTGGATGCTGACGATCAACTTATGCGTCTAAAGTCAAGCAATACACACATAATTTACACATCACTAAGTTGCTTAATCATGTGAATATACAATCATGCACATGTATATTTGTCATGTTCAATGCATGCGCAATTGACCTTTCTGAGTATATATTCTTATTCACAAGTCTTGACCATTCAATTATTATAGCTTGTATATTACCACTTTGCATTCAAGTTCATACCTTAAGTACGTCTGATTACTTTAAATTCATCAATCATATATTCATCAACCTCTTCTAACAATATACATTCACACAATCTCCCAATTCTCATTCATTCATACCTAATACACCTCACTCATATCCTTTGAATCATATTTGCATTCATAAGAACACCTTTACTCCTTTAACAACTCATAATTTCCATATTTAAATACATTGATATCAAGATAATCCATTCTTAAGTAATGACATCAATTAACAACATAAACTTATTAAATCCTTAACCAACTAATCAAGAATTTATGTTTATTTCAAGCCTTAATCAAGTCCAAATACACCAATGTAGAGTGACTTATCCTCATTTGATTCAACAAATTCACAAAACTGAAATTATCATTTCAAAGCTTTGGCCACGATCGTGGGGGACCTTCCCATGATCGCGGGATGAGTGCCCCGATCATGCACTATCCAATTTTCCTCAATTCTCCACAAATTTCATCTACTTAGAATCATCATTAACACTTCAAATTTTCCATAATTCATACTCTCAAAAGCTACTTCAATTCATGTTAATATAGCTTTCATCTTGGTTACACTAACGCTCTCTAAATTATATTCATTTATATCATTAACAATCATTCTTACACATACACTAACATCCCCAATTTTTTCCATATTCAAAAGAAAACTATTTCATATCCAATTCAAAACACCTTCATAACAATACATTAATTATACCTCAATTCCTCATCAATTTCATCTCAATTTTAGCTCAAAATCATTCATTTAACAGCTTATAAACTATTGTTTTTCATACATACTAAACAGAATAGAAACTACCATTCATGCATCATTTTCCTAGCACATATTTAACACCAATACTTCAATCAATTAATCCCCAATTCAGTCATCATCAAGTTCTATAATTTTATATCACAAGAGATCAGTATTTTACCTTCTTAATCAGCTCAAATACCTCTTCAATTATCAAGCTAACCTAGCCTCCCATGCATACAAACACACTTCCAAGAACACGATGTGAGTAGAATGATTTCAACAAGGGCAAAGAGATGATAATATATTATAGCTATCTTTATGCAGGATCTTGGAGTGATGAAGCTCAAATGCCTCCTCAATTATCAAGTTAACCTAGCCTTCCATGTATGCAAACACAATTCCAAAAACATGATGGGAGTAGAATGATTTTAGTAAGGGCAAAGAGATGATAACAAATTATAGCTATCTTTGTGCAGGATCTTGTATGGATCTTGGAGTGACGATGAACAGAACTAAAGAAAATTTTCAAAGTTGTGAGGGTTATATATGTGTTTCGGTAGTGAGAAGAAGGAGAAGAAGAAAGCATGCAGAAGAAACAACTAAAGAGAAACATGACTCTGCATTTGCGTAAGCCATTTGGTGCAAGGTTTCTTTGTTTTAGAAGGACATATGTCATACAAATGCAGTAAGTTACATGTCTTCTTATGTGTTTGCCAAATGTTACCAATATCTTAGGCCATTTATCACTCAATCACTACTAGCATTTCTCACTTAATTTTTATACCAAAAGTCTCTAACTTTATAGGTTTAATCATCCTAATTTTTCATGTGTCAACTTGTCTTACCACTTGACATTTTTTCCTAGACTAAATGTACATTTTAATTCATCAATTTTCAATTGTAACAATTAACTCCAAATTACTAATTATAATCTATCAAACCAAAATTCAAGACATAAGTAATACACAATCAAATCATCATCATTTTAAACCTTTCATACCAAGGAACATGTCAATTTAGTACATATACTATCTTTGTAATGTTTTCTAAATCAACATTTATGTGTGTATATGCTCATTTTATGCATGTGAATGAAATGCAACTCACAAATTCTAAAATGATATGACTCAAAAATCTAACATTCTAACCCTCAGTAAGTTTTAGAAACTGGCTATTACAATTCTCCCCCTTAAGGAATTTCGTCCTCGAAATTCTTACCTAATTGACCAAATAAATGGGGGTACTGTTTTCTTATGTATTCCTCAATATCCCATGTAGCTTCTTCTCTTTAATGATTCCTCTAAAGGACTTTAACCAAAGGAATTACACAATTTCTCAACTATATCCAACTATTTTGACCAGTTCCTTAACATAAGTCAAATTCGTTGCAATCTCAACCTCCTATACTAATAATACATGTGTTGGATCTGATCAATATCTCCTGAGCATACTAACATGAAACACATAGTGAATCTGAGACATTTCTAGCGGTAATGCTAATTTGTAAGCTAGTGCTCCTACTCTCTCAGTAATCTCATAAGGCGACACTCTCAAAAACACCTTATCTCCCACTTGATACTCCGTATCCCTCCAGTGCTGATCTGCATAACTCTTTTGCCTATCTTGAGATGCCTTAATCCTACTACTGATCAATTTTACCTTATCAACGGTATCTTGAATCAACTCCAGGCCTACAATCCTTAGGCCTTCTTCATCCTAATACAAAGGAGATCGACACTTTATGTCATATAATGCCTTATATGGAGCCATACCAATACTATTGTGATAATGATTATTGTATGCAAATTCAATAAGAACTATATATTCATCCCATACTCCTTGAAACTCTAAAACACAAGCTCTGAGAATATCCTTAACAGTCTTAATAATCCTCTCACTCTGTATGTCTATTTGAGGATGAAATGTTGTAACAAAGTTCAACTTTATACCCAATGCTGATTATAAACTGCCCCAAAATCTAGATGTAAATCTAAGATCCCTGTATGATACAATAGACACTGGGACTCCATGTAACCTCACTATCTCATTTACAAGCCTCTAAGCTAACTGATCCTGTGTGTTACTTTCTCTCATAGGTAAGAAATGAGCTGATTTTGTTAATCTGTCAATAATGACCCATATAGAATTATGTTGTCTCAAAGTTCTTGATAAACCTATAATAAAATCCATTGTAATTCTCTCCTATTTCCAATATGGAATAGGTAATGACAGAGTACCAGGATGCATACATAGGCTGCTACGTGTGTTTTCTATAAAATTTCTTTTCTCTAACCATCAACATATGTTACTTGTAATCTTTGCTTCAAACACAATGCACTATTTCTCAACTCAAACTCGAAATTTGAATTATGTTTCAACTTCTCAATAATCTTGACCAATTATAGGTCTTTGCTTTGAGCTAACTTTTTTTATCCTTTTATGCAATATTGGTTTAAACTTCAACTTAGCTAACAATGCTTCATTTTGTCCCAAACTTAGCTTAACTTGCAGGGATCTTAGTTGAACTAGGTTTGGTCACCTCGATGTTTGAATTTGTTCCACACTACTATTAGATTTCTTGCTTAATGCATCAGCTACAACATTGGTTTTATCTGGATGGTATTCAATCGTGCAATCATAATCCTTAAGCAACTCAATCCACCTCATTTGTCTCATATTCGGTTCTTTTTAACTCAACAAATATCTCAAACTTCTATGATCTGTAAATTCTAAAATGTCTCACCATATAAATAATCTCTTCAAATTTTCAAAGCAAACACTACTACAGTAAGTTCTAAATCATGAATTGGGTAATTGAACTCATAAGATGTTAACTGTCTTGAAGCATATGCAATCACTTGACCATACTTCATCAAAACACACCCTAATCCCTGGTATAAAGCATCACTACATACAACATATCCTCCATATCTAAATGGTATAGCTAACACAAGTACTGTAGTTAATCGATATTTCAACTCCTCAAAACTCCTCTGACACTCATTAGTTTATTGAAAAGGTACATTCTTTCTTAGATACTTTGTTAAGAGGGCTGAGATCAATGAAAATCCCTCGACAAACCTCCTGTAATAACATGCTAACTTAAGAAAACTCCGAATCTTAGACACATTTCTAGGTGCTTCCCACTTCATCACTGCCTCAACTTTCTTTGGGTCTACATATATGCCCTGTCCAAATACTATATGACCTAAGAACACCACTTGATCAAGATAAAATTCACACTTACTGAACTTGGTGTATAATTGCTTCTCTCTCATTATCTATAAGACTAACTTTAAATGCTCATAATGTTCGTCTCTATTCCTTGAGTACGTTAAAATATCATCCATGAACACAATCACAAAATGATCTAAGTAAGGTTGGAATACTTTATTCATCAATGCCATAAAGGCCACCGAACGTTCGTCAATCCAAAAGGCATCACTAAAAACTCAAAGTGTCCATATCTAGTTCTGAATGCACTCTTTGGTATATCAGATTCTGCTATCTTCAATTAATAATACCCTAACCTCAAATCCAGTTTAGTAAACACCTAAGCTCCCTAAAACTGATCGAGTAAGTCATTTATTCTCAGTAAGGGATACTTGTTCTTCACTATCATCTGATTCAGTTATCTATAATCAATACATAATCTCAAGGTTTCATCCTTCTTCTTCACAAACAAAACTGGAGCTCCCAAGGTGATACATTGGGTGTGATAAAACCCTTATCCAACAACTCCTGCAACTGAGTCTTATGTTCCTTAAGTTCCATAGGTGTCATCCTATACGAAGGCATAAATATAGGAGCAGTACTTAGAAACTAAGTCAATAGTGAACTTCGTTTCCCTATCTAGTGGTAATCTTGGTAATTCTGTAGGAAATACATCTAGGAAATACTTAACAACAGGAATATCCTATAATGTCTACTTAATTCAAGTATTGGTCACTATTCTAAATAACCCTCACATCCACTTCGAATCACCTTAAAGGCACTCATTGATGAAATCAATCTAGTTGGCACTGCTTGACTAACACCTCGAAATATAACCCTTAGTTAATTAGGAGATTCAGTAATAACTTTTTTAATACAAAAATTCGTCATAGCCCTATGAGTAGTAAGCCAGTCCATACCCAAAATGAAGTTTATCTTTTTCAACTACAGAATTATCAAATCGGCTTTTAACTTCACCTAATCAACCCGAATCACGCATCCTTTACACACTTCTCCAATCACTGTAGTATAACCTACCAGTGTACTCACCTCTAAGCCATATTTTAACATTTCTCTCTCCCAATGTAGTTTAGATACTAGATGCGGTATGATAAATGAATGCATAGATCTTGGATCTAACAATACAAATGCCTCAAAATCAAAGACATATAACACACCTACAATAACAGTTGGAGAATTCTATGCCTCCTGTCTTGTAATAGCAAAGATTCTAGCCTGAGACTGCAGTTGGTTACTCCGTACCTTAGTCCTAACACTAAAACCTACTAACTTGTTTTACCCCTACCTCTGCCTCTCTGTCCTGCTCCATTGGCTCTGATGGAAAGTCATTTCAAACACTGATCCTCCCCTTACTCTAGATTATGCTCCTAAAGTTGCGAGACAATCTCTAATTTGATGCGAGAAAAATCCACAACGTAAACAAGCTTCCAATATCTTCCATCATTCTCCACTACGATTCTTTCCACAATACTCACAACTAGGCATCCGTTATGTTTTCCCTCTATATGTTTATCCTCCAGGCACCTGACCTCTACCACTGCCAGCATGAATAAAACTACCTCTCGATCTAAAGCTTAACTGGCTCGATCTAGTCTGTAATCATGATAATCTATACTGGCATTTACCAAATCTTCTGCCAAAGTTAGCTTGAAACTCACCATGCCTTTTAATTCTAAACTCTTGTTTATACTCTCCTCATTCATATTTCAATAACTGCTTAATCTGAGTCGAAGCAGCTCTCAGCTCAATAAAATTATTCAAATTGGTAAAAGCCAACCTCGTTCTTATTTCCATATTCAATTTGTCCTAAACCACCTACATTTATCTTCCTCAGTCAGAATCAGAGCAGTAGCATATCCCATTAATTCATTAAACTGCACCTCATACTTGGCTACTATGAGATTTCCCTATTTCAGATCGAGAAACTTTTTCATCTTCCTATCCAAATAGATCTTTGGTATATCATTTGCCTTGCCACGTCTGTCTTCATGATCAGGTGGAACTACTTGGAACAGTCTTCCACCATCGATAAGCTAGACCTTGTAGCAACGAGACTACAAAGTCGAACCTTTCATCAAACTTGCAGTCTATCTAATCAAACACCCTTTTTGTTTTTTCTAGCCAACCTTCTGCCTTGATAGGATATGTACTTCCATAGAAGTCTACAGCCCCCTACTTTATAAGTTTGTCATACCTCCTTTCTCTCCTCTTAAGAATTCTCTGAGGCATTTGTTTAGACTGAGGTATTGGGGACTCTCTATTGGCTCCTATAGACTCAAGGTCAATTGATTCTATGATTCAATCTCCTATAGCGGATGACCTATAACAAACATTAATTATGATCACTATATGGGTCTCTTATTATATGTCACGTTTAAATGTTTATATATATATATATATATATATATCCTTAAGGATGCCAAACCATTCTCTGATACCAAAATTTTAACATACCATACCCATAGCGCATATGCCTGAACATATCCACAGATAGTCGAGAATGTACTCTACGAAAACGATACGTTAGAACAATCACATAAATATAGTATGAGACATCAATATAACTTAAGCATTCCAAATACTTATTTCATTCATAATCATAATAAGTCATATATGTCACTAACATTCCAAATTCAAATAGACCATACACAATAGTTTTGAACTCAATCCCAGTATATCATATAGTACAAAAATTACACACTAGATATAATGCATGTCATAACATGGAAAGCTGATACAAAAGACATCTATCTAGACTTCATAGGTATCAGCTGACTAGACCTTTGAGCCATTCTTGTCCTCGAAATAATAGTACTAGAATTCTATTAGGTCACTTTAGAAGCTAGATCTCCCTTGAGCTTAAATATCAACGTTGCAATTTTGATGAGTTTGCGAACTCAGTGAGTGAACCATCGTTGATGTGCTCACTTATATCAGAACACTAAAATAAATTACATAACTCAATTCTGCAAGTATATTACAAAATCAAATATCGAATACCAGATCACATTTTTTCATATTTCAACAAATACTGTATACCAACATTGCATATCACAATTTTAGAACAATTCAATAATTTCATCACAATCATTCATATGATACATGTATAATTTTATATGTAAATGCACATATGATTTCTTTTTTTATTTTGCTTTGTTGTAACCTAGCACCTATCAACCTAATTTATTGTCCCATATCTGTTATGGATACTAGGCTCATTTCATATATTTTCCCATATCTATTGTGGATACCGGGCTTATTATTATCAAAGTTTGTGGCTCTTTGTACACAATCCTGAGCTTTAAGCTCTTTTGCACACATTGGCTACTCCGGTCACAACTTATTTATCTGATCAAGGATTTCAATGTAATGAAATGCATCAATTCACATATCATGCTTTCAGTACTTTTCATTCAATGTGCTCATGTCATATATCAAATCCTTTGGACCTAAGTCTGGAATTAATCATTCAGTTGTTCACACATTCCATAATACATATACAATTCAAACGGAAGCACGTATAATTGAATTTACACATCTAGTTTAACTCACTGTACGCTCCATAAAAGTTATTGCCTTGATAATCTGGCAATGTTTGGATGCTGAAGATTAACTTGCGTGTTTAAAGTCATGTAATACACATATAATTTACACATCACTAAGTTGTTTAATCATATGAATATACAATCATGCACATATATATGTGTCATGTTCAATGCATGCTCAATTGACCTTTTTGGGTATGTATTCTTATTCACAAGTCTTGACCTTTCAATTATTATAGCTTGCATATTACCACTTTGCATTCAATTTTATACCTTAAGTAAGTTTGATTACTCTAAATTCATCAATCATGCAGTCATCAACCTTTTCTAGTAATATACATTCACACAATTTTCTAATTCTTATTCATTCATACCTAATATACCTTACTCATATCCTTTGGATTATATTTGCATTCATAAGAACACTTTTATTCCTTTAACAACTCATAATTTCCATGTTTAAATACATTGATATTAAGACAATCCATTCCTTAAGTAATGACATCAATTAAAAACCTAAACTTATCGAACCCTTAACCAATTAATAAGCAACAATCTAGGTTTATTTCAAGCCTTAATCAAGTCCAAATACGCCAATGTAGAGTGACTTACTCTCATTTGGTTCAACAAATTCACAAAACCAAAATTATCATTTCAAAGCTTTGGCCACGATCACGGGGGACCTTCCCATGATCATGGGATGAGTGTCTCGATCGTGAACTATCCAATTTCTCTTAATTCTCTACAAATTTCATCTACTTAGAATCATCATTAACACTTCAAATTTTCTAGAATCCATACACTCAAAAGCTACTTCAATTCATGTTAATATAGCTTCAATTTTGGTTACATTAAAGCTCTCTAAATTCTATTCATTTATTTCACTAACAATCATTCTTACAGATACATTAACATCCCCACTTTTTTCCATATTTAAAAGAAAACTTTTTCATATCAAATTAAAAACACCTTCATAACAGTCCATTAATTATACTTCAATTATACCTTAATTATATTTCAATTCCTCATCAATTTCATCTCAATTTTTAGCTCAAAATCTTTCATTTAACAGCTCATAAACTATTGTTTTTCATACATGCTAAACAGAACAGAAACTACCATTCATGAATCATTTTCCCAGTACACATTTAACGTCAATAATTCAATCAATCAATCCTCAATTCAGTCATCATCACGTTCTATTATTTTATATCACAAGAGATTAGTATTTTCCTTTCTTGATTAGCTTAAATACCTCCTCAATTATCAAGCTAACCTAGCCTTTCATGCATGTAAACACAATTCCAAGAACAATATGGGAGTAGAATGATTTTAAAAAAGGTAAAGAGATGATAATAGATTATAGCTATCTTTGTAGATCTTGTATGGATCTTGGAGTAATGATGAATATAATTAAAGCAAAATTTCAAAGTTGTGAGGGTTATGTGTGTGTTTCAGTAGTGAAAGGGAGCAGAAGAAGAAAACATATAGAAGAAACAACTAGAGAGAAACATGACTCTGCATTTGCTTAAGCCATTTGGTGCAAGGTGTTTTTATTTTAAAAGGATACATGTTAAACAAATGGAGTAAGATACATGTCATCTTATGTGGCTGCCAAATGTCACCAATATCTTAGGCCATTTGTCACTTAATCACTACTGCCATTTGTCTCTTAATTTTTTATGCCAAAAGTCACTCATTTTATAGGCTGAGTCACCCTAATTTTCCATGTGTCAACTTGTCTTATCAGTTGACATTTTCCCTAAACTAAATGTATATTTTAATTCATCAGTTTTCCAATTATAACAATTAACTCCAAATTACTAATTATAATCCTTCAAACCAAAATTCAAGACATAAGTAATGCATAATCAAATCATCATCATTTTAAACCTTTCATACCTTAGAACATGTCAATTGAGTGCCTATACTATCTTTGCAATGTTTTCTAAATTAACATTCATATGTGTATATGCTTATGTTATACATGTGAATGAAATGCACCTAATAAATTCTAAAATGATATGACTCAAAATTCTAACACTCTAACCATCAGTAAGTTTTGTAAACTGGATATTACAAAAAAAATTAATAGAGGACTAATTAATGGTTTCTAGCTCACTTCCTTCCACAAAAACTATGCATTCTTTAATTTTTCCCCATGCTCAAACTTCTACCCTATGGAGATCGACCTTTCTAATAACTCCCTTAAGAAGAATGCTCCTCTCAAGTTCAAAAACTATTTCCTAAAATTCTAAGGGTTCAACGAGGTAGCAAATTTGTAAAGTTTAGACACATGACAAAATTAAAGGTAATAAAGGAAGAGCTTATAGAATTGAACAAGAGGAAGCTGATTAGCACTAAAAACTCTAAGCTAGAGGCCCATGATCTTTTAATAAGCTTATATGAATAGCTCTATTAGAGTCTTAAAGATGATTCTTTGAATAGGAAGGAGAAGGAGGCATTATAAAATTACATTAGACTTCTTAATATCCAAGCCTCATTAACTAAGAAAAAGTATAAAATCCTATGGATAGAGATAGAAGCTGTAAATCCTTCTACAACTTCCTTTTAGTAAGGAGGAATATAAACAAAAGATTTATACTAAAAAATATTGATGGTGAAATAATCACCAAAAATAATAAATTAAAGGAGCTACATGTGGAATAATTCAGACTTATTAGGCTCATCAGACCAAGCCAAGTGCTCCCATCTAGCATTGAAGTACTTATTCCCCTTACTAATCACTAAAGATTAAGCTATGAAACTCATAGAACCAATCTTTAGGCTAGAAATTAAATTTATCTTCTTCAGCATTAATCTATATAAAGTCATATGCTTAGACAGTTTCATTGCCTTACTCTTTTAAAGAACCTTAAGCATCATAAGTTAACGTATTGCAAAAGTAGTTTTGGAAATTTTTTCAAAAGGGGAAATTGCTTTTAGAGATGAATTAACACACATATTCCAAATCTCCAAAATCCCTAATACCTATTCGTTGAGTGAGATTAACCTAATTTCTTATTATAATGTAGTCTATAAAATTTTAAAGATTATTGCTATAAAATTCAACCTCATATACAGACACAAAAATCCCCTTCAAGAGTGATTTTTTCTAGGAATATACACAGAAGAAAACATCCTAGTAGCTAAAGACTTATTGGCAAACAATTATAAGAGAAAAGGGATAATGAAGATTGACATACACAAGGTATTTGATAAATTTAACTAGGGATTCATTTTTAAGATTCTCAGAGCCTGAGGGTTGCATGATTCTTTCATTTAATGGATTGAGTAATACACTTCAATGCCTACTAATAGCATTCTTATAAATAAGGAGGATGCCAAACCTTTCAAGGGAGCTAAAGGTTTAATACAGAGGGATCCTCTATCCCTTATCTTTTCACTATATGCATAGAATCTATGATAAGACTCATTACAATCAATATAAAAAAGAATGCTCACTTCTAATTTCATAAAAATGTAAAAGCCTTATATTTTCAAACTTCTCCTTTATAAATAATCTGCTCTTAGTTTATGCTTAAGGATTAGTCAACCTTTTAGCTAAGTCACTATCAGAATTTAAGATCATATAAGGTCTCTTCATTAATCCTACTAAGAGTTGCTTCTATCTCTCATTAAATTCTATAATGATAGATAAGCAAATCTCTTCCATAATAAGCTTTAAGATCCTAACACCACAAAAAATTAATTTATGGGGATTACCAACCCCTTCTCAACCTTTTGGACAAAATATTATCCAACTGGAAAAACAAATTCCTTAGCCATATAGGGAAAACTTAACCCATCATTTCTATCTTTAACAACTTACGTGTTTATTAGTTTTCACCCCTACACTTACCTAGAAAAAATGATTAAAGCAATAGAAAAGTATTGCACAATTTTTTTGGAATTAATAGGGAGATAAATCTTCTAGGTTTAAGGTAAAATGATATGATTTTTGCTCCACTAGATTACAAAGTGGCTTCTATCAAGATATTCAATAAAGTGTTAATCGATAAAAGAATTAGGAAGTTACTTATTAACTAGGAATCTCTTTAGATTAAGTGGATCAATTTAACTTTCCTCAAAGGTCAATGCATTTAGAATATAAAAGCAAGAACAAGACTTCTTAGACCTTAAAATAGATCCTTGCATTGAGGGACTAGGTGAGAGGAAGCATTAAAACTAGAATCAAGAATGATCAAGCCTTATGTGGGGCAAATAGTTTTCGATTCCCATGGTCTCATATTTTGGTAACAAAATTGGCTTGCCTTGGGTCTTTTACTCCTTGTAGACAATGTATACAATATGAGAAACAACACTCATGACAATGCCGAAGTTAGCATTATCATTAATAAAATGATTGGGATTTGGCAAAATAAATTAGGATGATTATCTTTTGTCATAATTTTCATGCCAACTACCTACCAAACTAAAACGAGTCTTGTTAATGGACCAAACATAGCTCAAAACAATTCACTAATAGCTCTTCCTATGATACTTTAAAGCCTCCCTTAGAATCAGTTCTATGGAGTTACTTAGTATAGGGCACCAATAATATTCTTCATAACTTATTTATAATTTGGTTAAACACAAGAAGAAGAGTGAACACTAAGGAAAGACTTAGCGAAATTGTAAATATTACCTTAATTGCTTACTCTATTAATAGGATACGAAACCCCTCAACCACTTATTCTTTAATTCTGTTATACATCACTTATTTGCAGCATATACGTAATCTGTGTAACCTCCAATGCACAACTAATTAATGGGACAATATAGTTGAGAGGCTCTAAATATCTAAGGCCACAGTAAGCAAGACTACCTGATGGTATGTTCAATGTTTACTTGCACCACTTACGCTATTTATGACCAATCTTTGTGCTTTAAAACAACCAATTAGATTAGGGAGAACTTAATTACTAGAAGAGTGGCAGAAGAAGTTAGCTGGCCATTAACCAATAACTTGAGCTTAGACCAAGCAAAAGACCTTATAACTATTAAGGCATATGAAACCTGCCCTTTTACCAACTCAAGTGGAAAGAAAAAGAAATCGAAGCTAAAACTTCTAGTCTTGGTGATAAATGAACCTAAGCAACGCAATTGACTTAAGTAGTTTAATGGTCTAGTCTCTTTACAATGGCTATATAACTTCTTTTTACTTGCCCCTTCCCAAATCTATCTTTTTACTATAACTAATGCTTTAAACTCCTTTTAGAAATAAAATTATTTAAATTTCCAAAAATATTATAAATAATTTATTTATGAACAAAATTCCTTTTTACATTCTAAAGGTTTGTTTGATTTGGTTATTGGTTATGGTCATGAGGAAAAACTAAAACTAATTTTAAAAATATGATTGACTTTAAAACACTTGCCATTTTTTGTTTTTTAATATTAAAAAAACTGTAACAGGTTTTTGTAATTTGAGAAAATACTGCTTCTGTATTTTTTCACAGGTTTTTTAGCAATGAGTTGCTAAAGCACTTCTCTCACTATCTTCTTTTTCTCCTTCTTTTTAATCTCAATTTAACTTTTTTCTTTGGGTCTCTATTGTCTTCTCTCAAATCTCTATTTCATTTTTCTTGTTGCTATTTTTTCCCCTCTTTTGATCATCTTTTTAATTCTTTCCTCCTAAAACCAAAGTGATAACCCATCACTCCATATTTTGCCACCAATGGTGGATTTCAGTATTGTGTAATTGCCAAAACTTTATTTTTTAGTACTACTATGCAGAACTTCTTTCAATCACTTATGAACCAAAAGTACGTATAGTGAAAAATCTAATAAGGTTCTTAGAAATTGTACAAACTCAAGCTTGTCAACATTTCAAAGTTATATTGTCTTTGCAAGGAGTAAGAATCCATTTAACAAATTTTCTTCAGTGTTGAATTCTCAGCTATTATTTGGTTAGGGATGAGGGAGCTACGAAGATTCCTAATTTGCAGTATAAACCATAAGTATATCCTTGAACATTTATAGATTGATATAACTAGAACGTATGAACTCCAGGCAACATGAAACATTGATTGTGGAGGCACTATTTAGATTGAGAGAAAGACACTTATTATCCAAATAAAAGACAAGGCCAATGTCTAGGTTTTACAAGAATTAATTTATTGGATAAAACTGTAAGGCAATATCGACATAAATGTTATGGCATATATATATATATATATATATATGAGTAAGTTGTCGTAAACAACTTGCATGAAACTTGCATGCAAGTTGGAGGGTCTATATAAAGGCTTGGTTTGGGGTAGCGGTGGCGGTTGATAACCTGCTAAAATGATAAGTACTGATGTGTTTGGAATTGTTGTTTTAGTAACTGTTGAAATGTGAAAATATGTGTTTGGCAAGTGCGGTTATGGTTGCTGAAAAGAAATAAAATTACTAAAAAAGGCATTGATTTAATAAACTATTAATTGTTGTATAAATAATTAAAACATATTATTATTCATAAAACTTTAAAATTATAAATAATAAAATAT
>JAOTJB010267621.1:4947-17009 GCA_027123815.1 Erythroxylum minutifolium | reverse complement strand
TTTTATATGCACATTTCACTATTCACACTTGCATGAGCATGAGATGCCTCAATTTACCACACTCGGACCCGTTTCTCTGGTCCGACCCGTTCTCTGGAGACGGGATGTTACAATCATTCCATGACTACCCTAGCCCATACTCAATCCTTAAAACCTCTTAAATGCCTCGATTATAAAGCTCTCACAACTACAAGATACCCTCTTCCTCCTACTACCCCTATAGAATAAAAGCCATCGCGTTTTACAAAGGCTTCTAAACTTGCTCAGTGGTGTGTTGCCATAGAAACTAAATATCAGGCTCTTCTGCAAAATGACATATAGAACTTAATGCCACAGCCGTCCTATGTCAATATTATCAGAGGGAAATGGTTTATAAGATCAAAAGGCTTGCAGACGGTTCAATCGAGTAGTGTAAAACATGCTATATGATTCGGGGTTTTAATTAAGAGGCTGGTGTTGATTTTTTTAAAACTTTCAATCCAGTGGTTAAACCCACTACTATTCGTCTGGTACTTTCTATTGCTGTTACATATGGATAGTCTTTAAAACAACTAGACATTAATAATGCTTTCCTTAATGGCGAGCTTTTAAAGCTATTTTTATTGAACAAATTATAAGTTTTATGAACTCCTAATTTCCTGATCCTGTTTATCGTCTAAAGAAGGCTTTATATGGTCTTAAGTAAGCTCCAAGGGCATGGTTCACTAAATTGAACAATTTTCTTCTCTAATATGGTTTTCGAAGCTGTTACTCTAATTCATCTCTATTTGTTTGTTGTCACAATTCTTAGCTTACATACCTTCTGGTGTATGTTGATGACATAGTGTTCTGAGGTAATGACAATGACTTCATCAATGCATTTATTCATGACCTATATGTAGCCTTCTCACTAAAGGATTTGGGAGAGCTTAATTATATTGTTAGTGTTGAGGTTCAACATTTTTCTGTTGGTCTTTGCCTATCTCAATCTAAGTATCTCACAGATTTGCTCCAACAGACAAAGATGGATAATGCTAAGCCTGTCTCTTCTCCAGCAGAAAGTGGTTCTTAACTCACATTTCAGGGGAAGCCATGATTGATCCTAGTCTATACCAAAGTGTCGTCGACACTCTTCAATATGCAACAATAACCTATCCTGACATTTCATTTGCGGTAAATAGAGCATGCCAATTTTTAAGTAAGCCTACCATCAATCATTGGTAGGCTGTCAAGCGTATTCTTCGTTACCTAAAAGGAACGTTGCGTTATCAGTTATTCTTTTTTCCTACTAATAACCCACATCTTGTGGCTTTTTTATGCCGATTGGGCTGAGGACCCTGATACTCATTGTTCCACAGAGGTTATTGTGTTTATTTTGGTAGCAACTTTATAAGTTGGTCATCAAAAAGCAACGGGTTGTAGCTTGTATAAGCACTGAGGTTGAATATCGAGCTCTAGCTTTAGCTACTGTAGAAATTGTTTGGGTACGTCAACTTTTTCGTGAACTTCATATACCATTATGTCATTTACCTATGTTGTATTGTGATAATCTTAATGGTCAATTTATGAAAATGAACCAGGTGTTCTATAAACAATCCAAGCATATTCAAATTGACTATCATTTTGTTCAAGAAAAGTAAAGCATGGTGATCTTATAGTTAAATATGTAACATCTAATGATCAATATGCTGATGTTCTCACAAATTCTCCCACTTTAAAGCAGTTTACTACTCTTCGCTCCAACTTGATATACTTGAGTTCTCCTTGTCAAGTTTGTAGGAGGGTATTAAGATACCTTCACGTAACAAATCTCTCAGTTTCTAATATTGCTTCTTATTTATCTATTTTTGGGTTGTTGTGCAGACTGTGACAAAATTATGTTTTGTATACGCGATTCCTTCTCTACGTTTTGGGTTTGTTGTACAGACTAATAGATTTCTACTTTGTATACAAGAGTCCTGGTTGTATATACTAATGTAATTCGTTATAAATAAAGGCTATAATGCAGAAGGGACGTTCATCCCTTTCCACTCAACATATTTTGACTCTTTTAACTAACATTTGAACATATAGGCAATTCATACCCAGAAAAATTTTAACGCAATGGTCAGGGTTATAACTCATTTATCCTAAAATAACCTTGAACTAGTTTTTCCCAGTACCTCCACTTCTCAACTTTAGGTTGTGTTATATATCTATTGTTACAAATATAATTTGAACTTTAGAGTTTCTAGAGTTCTCTTGAAAAATTTCTTTTTATTCTAAAATAAAAATGTATGGCTAGGATTTATTTCTAAAATAGTCTTGTGAAAAGATAATACCTAAAGCACTAGATTTTTCTAGAGAGTATTTAATAAATTAAGAAATTGTTGGGCATTTAAGTAGTAGTTCTAAAGTGATCCTAAGCTCCCTATAAATACCTTTTGTATCAAGCATTTTAAGTAAGCCAAAAATTTGAATGACACATTCTTGTCTCTAATTCACTCTTCCACCTTCCAACAAAGTGGTATCAGAGCTTAGGTTAGTTTAGAAAAAAGTTAGGGTGTGTGTGAAAAAAATAGAGTTAATAAGTTGTGAGAAAAAGAATGAGAAATGGCAATTTTGATATGGTTTTATTCCAATATCTCATTTTACAAAGGATAACTATGGAAATTGGTGTCTTCAATTGAAACCCTTGCTACGTCACATAATGCATGGGAGATAGTGGAGAAGGGGTATGAGAAGTCAAAAGATGAAGGAGCTTTGTCTCAAAATGAAAGAAATGAATTGGTGAAGACAAGGCAGAAGGATTAACAAACCCTTACCATCATCTACCTATGTTTAGATGATTCAATGTTTGCAAAGGTCGTTAATGCAACTACCTCAAAAGAAGCTTGGGAGATCTTTCAAAAGTCTTTCCAAGGAGTTGAAAAGGTAAGGAAAGTAAGGCTTCAATATGTAAGAATAAATTTTGAAGCAATGAAGATGAAGGAATCTGAATCAATCTCAGATTATGGCTCGAGGGTAAAGACGATAACAAGTCAAATGAAGAAATATGGAGAGATGGTGGAGGATGTTCGTGTGATGGAGAAGATCCTTCAAACTCTCACTGTAAAACTCAACTATGTGGTGTGTTCTATTGAAAAGTTGAAAAATTTAGAGGAGATGAGTTTTAAGCAACTAGAGGGATCCTTGTAAGCCCATGAAGATAAGATTAATAGTAGAAAAAGGGAACATTGGAGAAAGATCTCAAAGCCAAGGCTTGTTTGAAGAAAAATATAGGAGAAAGTCAACGAGGTCGTGGACGAGGAAGAGGACTAGGTCATGGTCATGGCCACAGTGGAAGAGGAAGAGGTAACCAAGGCAGCTTCAATGATGGGGCGAGAGATTTTCAATCACGTAGAGCTCATGGAAGTGCAAGAGGTAGAGGACAAGGCTATAATTTGAATATAAATGAAAGGAGGTATTAAAAATCCAACATTGAGAGCTAAAATTGTCATAAGTTGGCCATTATTCTTGGGAATGCCATAGATCCTTGAATAATGGTGAGGCAAGAGCTAATCTTATAGATGGTAAGGAAGAAGATGAATCAACTTTATTGTTAGCACTCAAGGAGGGAGAGAAGGATAACAAGAGCTTATGGTATTTAGATAATGGTGAAAACAACGATATGTGTGGACTAAGGGAAAGTTCATGGAGCTTGATGAAAATGCATGGGGCAATATGTCTTTTGTAAACTCATCAAAAATTCAAACTGAAGGTAAAGGTACATTCTCATCTCTTCCAAAGATGGTAGCCATAAGCTTGTGAATCATGTTTACTATGTGCCTAAGTTAAAAAGAAATATTTTAAGCTTGGGACAACTTTTGAAAAAAGGGTATGATATTCATATGAAAAATAATTATCTTTGGCTTCAAGATCAAAATGGCATATTGATGTTTCTATATCAAGGAATAGAATGTTCGCATTGAATTTCAATATGTTTGGTGTAAAGTGTTTAAAGGCTACGAT
Organism: Erythroxylum minutifolium; assembly: GCA_027123815.1. Taxonomy (NCBI): domain Eukaryota; kingdom Viridiplantae; phylum Streptophyta; class Magnoliopsida; order Malpighiales; family Erythroxylaceae; genus Erythroxylum; species Erythroxylum minutifolium. The sequence continues at coordinate 13,040 of JAOTJB010267621.1, read as the reverse complement.
AAAGGAGGAAGCATGGCATTGACACGTGAGATTTGGACACTTGAACTTTGGTGCCCTCAAAGACATTGTAGAGAAGAAGATGGTGAAAGGGATTCCCTTAATCAACTGTCCCAATCAAATTTGTGACATGTGTCTTCTTTGCAAGCATACAAGGAAGAGTTTCCTAAAGGGGGCAACATCAAGAGTAACTAAGCCACTCTAAGTTATACACACCGATGTTTATGGGCCAATTAATCTATTATTATTTAGTGGTAAAAAATATTTCATCCTCTTTACTGATGATTTTAGTATAAAGACATGAGTTTACTTCTTGAAGCAAAAGTCTGAAGCATTTACAACTTTTAGGAACTTCAAGGTTCTTGTAGAAAAGGAAAATGGCTACAAAATCAAAGATCTAAGGTCTGATAAAGGAGGTGAGTTCACCTCAAGAGAGTTCAATGAATTTTTTGAAGCTCATGGAATTCGACATCCTTTAATGGTCCCTAGATTATCACAACAAAATGTCATTGATTTTTAACATGTATCGAAGCATATTGAAGGCTAAGAATATGCCTAAGGAGTTTTGAGCTGAAGCTGTCTCTTGTGTAGTTTACATGCCTAATCGCTCACCAACATCAAGCTTTAAGGATCGTACGCCACTAGAAGCATAAAATAGACATAAACCTAGTATGAATCACTTGAGAGGGTTTGGCTGCATTGCTTACAAGCACATCCCACAACAAGAAAGAAGCAAGCTTGATGATAGAAGTGTCAAACATGTATTTGCTAACTATGACACAAACTCAAAGGGCTATAAGTTGTATAACCCAAGCAATGGCAAGGTAGTGGTGAGTCGTGAGGTACAATTTGAAAATGATGGAGTATGGAATTGAGAAAGAAAAGAAGAAAGCAAATATGACTTCATTCCATACTTTTTCGAGGAAGAAGAAAATGCTATGGCACCAACACAATATATAACTCCACCTCTTTCACTCACTCTCAATAATCAAGGTGAAAGTTTAATAAAAGACCAAGAAGAAAGAGAAGTGTTGATGATTTTTATGATGAAACTGAAGAAGTAACTCTTGATTTGTATTGCCTCTTTGTTAACGGTGAGCCATTAAACTTTGAAGAAGCCATGAAAGACAAAAGATAGAAACAAGCTATGATGAGGAAATCAAGTCAATTGAGAAGAACGATACTTGGGAACTAACAAATCTTCCTAAGGGTTATAAATCTATAAGAGTCAAATGGGTTTACAATGTGAAGAAAAATACAAAAGGAGAAATGGAAAGATGCAAAGCAAGGCTCGTTGCAAAATGCTACAAGCAATGGTATGGCATTGACTGTGGTTACTCGAATAGAAACTATTTGATTGCCTATCTCAATGGCAACTCAAATGAAATAGAGAATCTATCAACTAGATGTGAAGTCGACATTCCTAAACAGTTATCTTGAAGAAGAAGTATATATTGAACAACCACTTGGATATGTGGTCAAAGGGCATGAAGATCAAGTCTTGAAGTTGAAGAAGGAATTATATAGAATAAAGCAAGCACCAAGGGCATGGAATAGTTGCATTGACAAGTACTTTCAAAAACATGGATTTGTCCGTTGCCTTAATGAGTATGCTCTCTATTTGAAAGCCTATCATAATGGATACATATAACTAGTTTGCTTTTATGTGGACAATCTCATCTATACTGGCAACAATCCAAGATTGTTTAAAGAGTTCAAGAAAGAGATGCCTCATGAGTTCGAGATGACTGACATAGGGCTTATGTCCTACTATTTAGGCCTAGAAGTTAAGCAAATAGAGAAAGAAATTTTTTATCTCTCAATAAGGATATGTAAAAGAAATATTGAAGAAGTTCAAGAAGCTTGATTGCAACCCCATAAATATGCCCATAAAGTGTGGAACAAAACTATCAAAGTTTGAAGAAGATGAAAAGGAAGATCCCACTTTATTTAAAAGCCTTGTGGGAAGTAAGAGGTACTTAACATGCACGAGGCCCGACATTCTTTATGTTTTCGGAGTAGTGAGCCATTTCATGGAAATTCCTACAACAACTTACATAAAGGTAGCAAAAGAATACTTGGGTACTTGAAAGGTACGTTGGAGTGTGGATTATTTTATACTTCCTCTAATAATTTCAAATTTATAGGATATTGCAATAGTGCCTTTGCTGGAGATATTAATGACAGAAAGAGTACTATTGGATTTACATTTTACATGGTAATTATGCAATTTTATAGAGTTCAAATAAGCAACCACTTATTATGATCTCTATATGTGAATCTGAGTATGTGGCAACAACCTCTTGTACTTGTCATACGATTTGGATAAAGTGACGGTTAAAAGAACTTCACTTGATTCAAGAAGAGCAACAGAGATTTAAATTGACAACAAGTCCGTCCAAACACTTGCCAAGAATTTGGTGTACCATGATCAAAGTAAGCATATAGACATAAGATATCATTTCAATTGAGAGTGCATTGCAAAAAAGGAAGCAGAGCTTAATTATATGAAGACACAATACCAAGTTGTAGATATTTTCACCAAGGCACTCAAGTTCGAAGACTTTCAAAAACTAAGATCAAGACTTGGGACGAAGAACAAAAGTTTATATTAAGGGAGAGTGTTAAAAATATAATTTGAAATTTAGAGTTTCTAGAATTCTCTTGAAAATTATATTTTGTTATAGAATTACAATATATAGATAGGATTTATTTTTAGAATAGTCATGTGAATAAATAATGACTAGAGCACTAGATTTTTCTAGAAAACATTTAATAAGTTAGTAGGGTAGAAAGTTGTTGGGCATTAAGTAGTAGTTATAGAGTAATCCTAAGGTCCCTATAAATACCTCTTATACTAAGCATTTTAAACAAGCCAAAAATTTGAATTACACATTCACCTATCTAATTCACTCTTCCACCTTACAACATCTATCTCCTGTTTCTTTCCTTTGACTGGCCAAGTCTTAGCTTGTTTCATTAGCTTGTATAGGTGGGGAATATTGTAGTTTCTAGGTTATCATTGGAAAATCTTTCCCATTGGGTTAGGTTTTATCTTTGTTAATTATGAGCCTCCATTGTTTTCTATAATCTTTTAGTTTTTCTCTACTTAAAAGCCTACCTGGCCTTGTTTATTTCTATCGAAGTTCCCACCTTTTTGTTTCCTTTCAACATTATTTTCAGTTATTGTTATTATGCAATTTTTTTCAGTGAGGCTTTTAAACTTTCTGTCTTTTATCTAGGAGTTTGTTTTATACTTGAATGTTCGCTACATTTTTCTTTTTAGATATTTATCTACCTGAAATTTTTTAATCTTTTGTTTCTTGTTGGCATACGGGGGTGTTGATTTTGAATTTTGGTTATATCAAGGATATTCTATTTAATTAGCTGCTTTTTACTCCTTAGGAGGATATTTCTTGGACTTATTTGGGGGAGTTTGTTCTGGTTGATTTCTGCAAGTTTCTTATTTTCCTTTAAGAAGTTGCATTTTCATTAATAACAGCTTCCCCAAGTAATTTAGAAAAAAGAATCAATTATGTCAACTAAATCCTTTGTTTGAACTAAAGAGTTGTGACATTTTTTCTTTCCTTAGAAGAAGTTACACCTATTGGTGTCTATTTGATATAACAGACACTATAGTTTTGTTATTATCAGTGGTTTCGTCTTTGTTTCTAGTAGAAAGAGAAGATTAGGTTTGAGAAAGATTTATTTACTTGAATGTGGTAAAAAGTCATTGTTCAAGAATGAACATTCACAAATTGGGGGATCAGGACTTTCAATGATCGTGTTCTGCAATAAACTAGAATGTTTTAGGCTGCAATTAAAAAATATGATGTCAACAGTACAAGCAGTGTGAAGTACATTCCTAAATCATCATTTGAGTAGTTCAAGAGGGTGGCCAATTCTTACTTCTTCAAAAAATTAGGGTTACACAAGAAGAAACAAATTTAAAGTCATTTTAGGTTTGATGAATTATGGACTAGATGTGTTATTTTGGTCAAGAGTGATGTTAGAATATATTACCTAAACATATATTAGGCAAACGTCTAGATTTGAATTATAAAATTTTTGAAGATTTAGCTATTAAATTAAAATTTTAAAAATAAATATTTAAATAAAAATTATATTTGATATTCTTAAATTTGTTAACTCATTATCTAAATTATATTGAAGCTTACTTTTTATGCTTTTTTTTGTCAATTATGTGAAGTAGTTAAACAAAGTGTTTTTGTATTTGATTAATGGTAATTGATGGGGTATTTGTCTAAAGAAAAGTTGTTATTATTATTATTTGACCACCTAACATCGTAAAAAGCTATTGTTGTTATACTAAATTAATAATATTTACAAAGATTAATTGCGTAAATAAATACATTCATAAAATTAAAATATTATTTATATATTATAATTTTTAACATTTTTAAATAAATATATTTATAAAATTAAGATAAAATATATAATGCATTTGTAAAAATGAAGTAAAAAGAAGGGGAAAAGACCAATTTATTCATTCAATTTTGATGTTAGGTGTACATTGCTTTTCAAAATTTTGTTTTTATTAATTTAAATTTGAACTTGTTTAAAATTTTTTTATCAAACCCTCGATCAATTGGTACATAAAAATTGTGGTGCATGCTCCATTCATATTGTGTGGGGTTAATTAAAGGGAGACTAGCAAGAGTAATTTAGTATTTTTATAAGTTAAAGTAACGAATATTATCTCCATTCCGTCGTCTCTCCATTTTTTCCTCTATAACTTAATTTTCAAGAATTAAAATTAAAGAGGTCATAATAGTTGCGATGTGTAATTTAAATAAGGCTAAGCAATCCCACTTGTGAAGTCTACCAAAATTGGCAATTGTAACACCATTTGATTGAATAAACCAACAACTCTCTCAATAAAGTTTGGAAAATATGGGATGGGAACAAACAAGGTTGCCCTAAGCTTAGTAAAGAAGGGTAGTTGTCCATGGCCAAGCTTATGGGGCCCATTCATTAAAAATGTTAGAAACTAAAAATCATATAATCTAGTCATTTAATTTGTTATCATGTTATGGAATTTGTGTAAAAAGTAGTATTCAGAATCTACAAAGTCAGGCACCAATCTTATTTCCTTGTGAAGTATCATAAGAAAAGAATACGTAAGTTGAAACATTATCTTAAGATGTTTATAGTTTTTCAGTTATTACTCAACATCTTATCATAAAAGATTGAATTATCAGGGTAACATGCTTTTTTAATATTCTAATATGGATCCACTATTCTCTCTTTTATGTCTTTTCTTGTGAACTTACGTTGGTTCAAAAAATTTATTCTTTTTACATTACAAGGAAACTTATTCTAGGTTCCCTCTCTTTGTTTTCTTGGTTTGGAGATGGATTTTAACCATAAACTGGCTTTTACAATAGTTTTACAATTTAGAGGAAAACTCCTAAGAGTTTGTCCCTCACATAGGCATGCAAGACAATAAAAGAAAAAAATAACTTAAAGAAATAAAGATCGTACCGTGTTTTGTTGAAAATAAAGAAAAAGAGGAAGACGGCTCGAGTGGGTTCATCAAAATTTTGAGTTATTGTTATTCTCCAAGTGTTGGAATTAGGAAATTTGTTTATATAGAAAGAGATATGAAAGACTATAACATAATTAGTGATACATCCACCAAAAAATAAAAACATATTGCATATCCTACACAAAAAGAAGTTAGTTGTTAGTGGCAAGTGAGATTAGATGCACAACTTAGGAATAAATAACAAATATGCACCCAAACGGAGGAATCCGAGAGCAATCTTATTTCTTAAAGTTCATAACCTTATTTCTTATATAAAAATAAAACTCTACGATTTTTAATCATATGCATAATGTTATAAATCAAAAAGAAATTTAATTAAAATAATCTTTTTTATCATTTCAAACTGGAGCTGTTAATATCTTAGTTTATATGGAGTTGTTTGATTAAAATCATCTTATATATTTTTATTTAACAACTTATTTTCTATTAACTTGTTAACAACTTTGTAGAAAATAAGTTTGAAGGTTAATTAATGGTAGAATAATTAACAACTCAACAGAAAATACCTTTTGAGGTTATTAATAGTAGAATAACTATAATTTTTATCATCTTTTTTTAATTTTTGTAATAAGTTTTCTAATTTTAAAATTTTTCCACTCATTCTTTTTCGTATCTTTTTAACATAAATCATATGATAATTAGAATTGAAATTTATCCAAATAATTTGTTGCTCTTTCATTTCACGTTTTTGTTTTTCATCTTTTATACAGGATATTCAATTTTACTCTTTGTTTTTTTCCCTCTATCGTAGGTGTATAATATCATTGATATATATCTGTGATGTATAGTCAAGTTATTGTTGTTCTCCTGCACGTCCCTCATTCTTTCAATACTATATAGGTGTTTTTGTTCTTTTTCTAGTCCAATTGTGTTATAATTGTTTTTACATGATATTGCCTAAAAAACATTTGTCTGGAAGTAAAAAAAGAAAAAAAGCGAGTAGAACAGTCAATAAAATCCTAAAAAGGAGCTATCAATAAATTTGTTAAAAAAGTAGGTTCCTTTAGTGAAAATCCTAAGGAATTAGGCAAAGGTAATTTTGAAATATCTAAGGCTATATTTGGTTGAGAGTTTATTAATGAAATGTAATATTATTCCATCGTTTGGGAGGAGGGTTTATAATGGAATAGAATGGAATGGGATAGAAGAGGATAATTTCATATTACGTCTCATTCCATCCTAAACGGTAAAAATGAAAAACCTTCGATTTGGGAGATTTGGGATATAATGTAAAATGATAAACAACTTTACACTATCTTACAATATAAACCCTTCATCCAAATAACATTTCACTATATTACATTATGAACCATTCCATCCCTCCCAAACAACAATTTTCTAATATTACATCCATTTACATTCTATTCCATTATAAACCATTTCATTCTATTAAAAACCTTACGTCCAACCAAACATAGCCTAATGGAATTCTATGTGATGAGATTCATATTTAGAAGAATGTTAGTAATTTCAGTGAGCATGATCATGTACTAAATGCATCCAACTTAGAAAATTAAGGGCTAATGAGCAACTAATCCCTCAATTGGATATTTATGATCCTAAAAATTAATATAATCTTGATATAAAGCAAGGGACATTTAGTTGAAAAAGGGCCTATAAGTGAATTGAATCTTGTGTTTCCTTTAAACAATACTTCTCGACATTTTTCATATTCTTATTATTCTAGAAAATTAAGTAATAGAGAGATCAGTGATAAAAATGGTTGGTTTGTTCTAAACATATGGATAAAGTTTTATTTTTTGTTGTAAGTTGGTCAAATCTAATAACAAAGCAAATGATAAATTTAAAGACTTGAAGCCTTTTAGTGAGAGACTTATAGAACATAAGAATAGTGTTGATAGAGTCATGAATCATTATCCAATAATCGTTAGTATAGTAGAATAAAGTATTAAAGTTATTATATTTCAATCTCCTCAAATAACATTAGCTTTGGTGGAATTATCTAGATATTATGTTGATGCAAAGTTAAAGAGTGAAAAAGAAAGTTTGGTTAATGCACTTGAGAATTTTGAGTTTTTACTTGGTATGGTTATTTAATATGATATTTTATTTGCTATTACCATAATGAGTAAAAAGCAACAGTTTAAATCTATATGTATTAACGCTACTACGGAGTAATTAGAAGATGTGATGGTATTTTTTTAGAAATATAGAATCAAAGGGTTTGTCTCTAATATAAATATTATCCAAATCCTTGCATATGAGATTAATGTAGATTTTATACTTACAAATATAAGTTATGCTACTAGGAAAAGACAATTTGATGAAAAAGATCGTAATGGAGAAATGTAATTAGCTAAGGAGTCCTTTAGAGTTAGTTACTTTCTAATTGTTGTAAATATGGCAATTGTATCATTAAAGAATAGATTTCAGCAATTAATAACATTTGGAATTTCTTTTAAATTCTTATTTGATTTAAAGAAGTTAACATCATTGGATGATAATGAACTAAAGGAATGTTGCACTAATTTTACAACTACTTTTCCTCATGATAATGTGTTAGATG
>JAOTJB010267518.1:0-17012 GCA_027123815.1 Erythroxylum minutifolium | reverse complement strand
GCATGAGATGTGGTAATTTACCACATCTGGACCCGTTTCTTTGGTCCGACCCGTTCTCTGGAAACGGGATGTTACACTATGGCCCGCCAAACCTGGGCCAAAAAAGGGCCAGGCCGGGCGGGCCGGGCCGAAATTGACATACCTAGATGAGGATAATGTGCAAGGTACATCGAACTAACGACTTTAAACAAAAGTTGCATAGGAGTCAACTCATGAATTAGGATAGGTTTTATTTTACATTTTCTATTATTTTTATTTCATATTTTCATATTTTTATTTTATTTCTTTTTATCCCTTTTTTCTTTATGTCTTGTAAGGAAGTAGTATATCAAATTGGATCAATAGTCCCAAAATGAAGAAAATCATAATCAAAAAATTATATTACTCAGGGAAGTACAAAATGACACTTTCTCCCTTATAAAATATATGCTTATATTATGTGCATTGAAGACAATGTACGATATTAAGTGTAGGGAAGGGGATTATGATTTTCATAAGCATATTATAATCTTTGTTATTAGAATTTATGAACTGATATCTTGAATTAATTGAAATATGTCCTTAGATACTTGAATTCATTATTGAATATTGATTTGACTTAGTACACAAAAGGATGATAGTTAGAATAAAATTATTTTTGTAAGTCATTTGAATGAAAGTGCATATTATTTACACTTATACAACCATTTTTTCGTTAGCTTTTGACCCTAAAAAGCAAAATTTTCAAAAAAAATTCAGCTGTTTTAATATTTTTGTGTGTGTTATCATGCATAGTTGAATAATTCTAGAACTTGCTTTTATATGTATATTGAGACCATATTTATTAAATTAGAACCGTTCAAGTGATAAAGGCATTTAGACCCAACAATTTGTTTTAACCTATTATTTGATAATTACCTTACTATAATTTATCCTTTAGGAATAACCAAGTTGAGAGCCTTAGCCTTTTTTATTAATTGTAACCCAATTATTAACCTTTATCCTATTTTTCTTTTAAGCCTTTTTATTGTTTTAAACCCTGAAGGTTATTTACATTACTTGATTGTTTGGAACTTGAAAGTTTGAAAGCTTTAATATTTCGTTAACTGTAGTTAAGGATGAATTGGGACAGGTAAATAAGTTGGTGTTCCCTGCGGATTTTTATGTAGTTGATATGAATGATAAAATCTTGTACAATGCAATACCTATCTTACTAAGGAGATTGTTACTTAATACGGCCTAAACTAAGGTATATGCTCATGAAGGCACCCTCATAATGGAATTTGATGGGGAAGTAATTCATTTTAACATTTTTTATGCAATAAAGCGTCCTCAAGATGATCATTCTATTTTCACTATTTTTGTGTTTGATCCCTTAATGCAGGAAATGTTTAAACTGAGTTACAAGGATCAATTAGAAGCAGTCTTGACCAAGCACTTGGAAACAGAAGCTACTGATGATGTTGAGTGGGAAGAAGAGTTGATTGAGATGGCACCTTCCTGATAGTCATTGGATACCTCTCCCACAAGGTATGAATTGGCTTCCATATAGTTACTTAAATCTAACAAAAGGTTGTTATCTTTTAATGTCCAGGTACCTGGTAAGGAGTTGAAGCCACTACCTGCCCATTTAAAGTATGCATATTTGGGAGATAAGCAAACCCTACCGGATTTCGGTATTGTTGACTTCTGATTAAGAGCAAAAGTTAGTTTGAATGTTAAAAGAGAATAAGAAAGCCATTGGATGGACAATTGCAAATATTTAAGGAATAAGCCCTTCTATATGCCTCCATTGTGTTTTGTTGTAGGAGGATGCCAAGTCTACTAGACAAGCACAATGTAGGTTGAATCCTCTGATGATGGAAGTAGTGAAGAAGGAAGTGTTGAAACTTCTCAACAATGGGGTCATTTAGCCAATCTCTAACAGTGAGTGGGTAAGTCTAGTTCAGTTAGTTCTAAAGAAATCTAGAATCATGGTAGTGGCTAATTAGGAAGGTGAGATGGTTCTCGCTTGTGTGCAAACCAGATGGCGAGTATGTATGGACAATAGAAAATTGAATCGAAAACTCGTAAAGACCATTTCCCCCTTCCTTTTTTTAATCAAATGCTTGAAAGATTGACTGGATATGAGTATTACTATTTTCTAGATGGTTTTGCAAGTATCTTCAGATCTCAGTTGCACCACAAGATCAAGAAAAGACCACCTTTATATGCCCATTTGGTAAATTTATTTATTGAAGGATGCCATTCAGATGTGTCAAATATTGTGAATCTTTTAGTTAGAAACAAATTACCTATTGCTTAGTCAAAGGCTCAGAGGGATAAATTGAAGAATGAAGCCAAGTACTATGTTTGGGATGATTCATATCTATGGAGGCATTGTGCCGATCAAGTTATAAAAAGGTGTGTGCCTAAGAGCAAGATGCCTTCATTCTTATCCTTCTGTCATTCGTATGCATGCATAGCACACTCTGGGTAAAGAGGACCATCCATAAATTTATAAAGTTATTTTTACTGACCCTCATTATTCAAGGATGTATACATCTTTTATAAGTCATATGGCAGGTGATAATGGTCTGGTAACTTATACTGTAAAAATCAAATTCCATAAACTCTCTTTTTTTTGTGAAGGAGAATACCAAAGCTTTCTATAACAAAACGATCTCAAGGAAAAGCTTCGTTGTGGGGCCAGAAAGAGCTTCTCTATCACTTCAGACTTAAATTATTCCTACGTAAGTTATGTTCTTGTTAGGTTGGTTTATTTGTTGTATCTCATATCTTTCCTTTTAGTGTAGTAGAGGTACAAAGTTTGAAAATAGAAAAGACATTTAAAAGGAATGTTCATCACCTGAATTTGTACTATGAAGGCTTCCAAATAGAGAATGTGGAAATGGTAATGCTTAAAGACATAAATGGCATCACTTAATGGGGAAAACATGGAGTCGAGCTAATGACATAAAGCAAAGGCACAATTTGAGAGGTAACTTAAGGGAAGTTTGTTCCTTTTCATTTACATTCTCACATTTGTTGTTTCTGTTAAATGCTCCATTTATTACATTTGATGTTACATTGGAAAAATGTAAGTTTTAAGCGTAGGGGTGGGGATCTTAATTTTTATTATGTTTTTAAGTTTTTTTTACATATGTGTTTTTCTTAGGTGTTTTTAAAAATCAATCAAACAAATAAATATTTTCTCTTTTTCTATTGCTTTTAGGACTATATAGTCATAATTAGAGAGTGAGTTAAGTAGAAAAATTCATAGAAACTTGAGCATGTACTTTTACTTTTATGATGAGTCAATATACTTTTTCTTTATAAAAGTAATAAATAATGGGTTGACACAAGCCACTGAGATTTTAAGCCTTTATATACTAACACATCTCTATCAGTCTCATTTTGTTTATTTGTGACCTTTATAACATCCTAACTTTGCTTTGATTTTCTATTTGAGACCACATTTATATCACATACATTAACATGAAAATGATATAGGCATTCTTTGTTTCACAAGTTACATTAGCCAAATAGCCTACCTATTAATATGATATTTCCTTTTGATAAGCCCTCTCGAGCTTTATGTACCTTTTCTTTATATGCTAACCATATTATATGCCTTAAACCTAACCAAATGTCCTACCCAAGCCTTAAAGCTAGTGAAGCATTATGATTTTTGATGATTATGGAAACACAAGAATATAAGTGTGGGGGTGTCATATATGTAGGTTGGTTATAATTATTGGAATGCCATTTTATCTCTTATCATTGAATTCCGATGTTGATGTAGCTTCTCTCAATTTTTATTAAAAAAAGAAAATGAAAATGAAAATGAAATGAAAAAAGAAAAAGAAAAGTAAAAGAAAAGAAAAGAAAAGAAAAGAAGAAAGAAAAATATGTTCAAATAAAATTATCAAATGCATTTGTGTTGCAAAGTTATTCATGATTAGTCTTTCTTCCTAAAGTTATATGGAAAGGGTGATTTGCTTATGATGTGAATGAGGGAGATGTTGTTTTTGAAGGATCACTCCTTACGGTTATAATGTATTATTTATCATTGATTTTTATGAATGATTCTTTCTAATTCTTTGTGCTTCACATGGTTTATGATGTGAAAGCTTAAATTTGAGTTGTGAAACATAGTTTCTGCATTAATCATAGATGATGGTACCCAGTTTTAGGTGAATGTTATTTTTTGCACTTAATGTTACATCGAGTGTTTTTCTTGTTTCACTAGCTTTGATGGATTTTTCACTACACTATCGAAATACATCTCATCTTAACCTTTTCCCACATTACAGGCTTAAAAAGTCCTTTAATTCATGATTATGCATGTGAATCCTAGTGGCGGAGAACTAAAATGATATGCAAAGTCATGGAATGTATTAATCATAAATCGTGTTTGAGTGTACCTATAGATCTATCTTATTCTTAAACACATTTTGTCAAAGTCTATCCCTATATTGCTTAGTTTCTGAAAGGAATGGTTATTGATTAATCAAAGTAGAGGAATTTATGTTATTTCTTGCAATGTTTTAATGACTATTTATTCTTGGGAAATATGGAAAATGTAAAACTATATTAATTTGTGACTTTGATTTTGTTGTTTTGCCTAAGGACGGTCAAAAGCTAAGTGTGGAGGAACTTGATATGTGCTCAATTGATTATACATTTATTTCATGAGTGATTAATGCTATGAAATGCTTAATATACACATTTTGTTTCATATTTGGTTTTAGGTACAAGTTGGAAGCATAAAAGCTAAAATGAGTTAAAAGTGTATTTCTTGAGTCATCCTCTTGATGTTTAAACTCATTTATCTTTATGGAGCAAAAGGGAGATGGATTAGGGTGAAGATTATTATGCTAGTAGTTGCGGAAGCAATATAATCAATCAAGTAAATAAAGAAAAAACAGTATAAGGATAGAAAGAATTTTTACATGGGAAACTCGAGTACTGGGAGAAAAACCCATAGGGCGAAGAGAGCCTGAAAATATGCACTATGTCAAGGAGAAAAATTACGGCTATTTCTCTCTCTTTCTCTCTCTCTCAATCCCTAAGACTAATGAAGAGTACACCAATACGATTTTACAAAGGACCCCTAAGGGGGTGTTTATATAGTAGTATAACCCTAGGGTAGGAAACCTACACAAAGTAGGAATTTGGAAATAGTGTCAAAAAAGGAAAGAAAACCTACACATAGTAGGAATCTTGAAGGCTTGGGTCATTATTCCAATAAATCTCCACCTTGAAACAAGACCGAAAGTAGGAGCTCTATTCGTTGTAAGCCTCGAAGGGAGCTCAAGTATTAAGAATACCAGCTAAGTCTAGGCAATGATTGAACTTAGCAATAGGTAATGGCTTACTCAACATGTCAGCGGGGTTCTCAATGGTGTGAACCTTGTCAATAATAACCTCATCTGGTTCAACAATAGCCCGAACAAAGTGGTGTCGAACATCAATATGCTTCATTTTAAAGTGATAATTACTATTTCTTGTGAGGTGTATAACACTTTGACTATCACGAAGACAATAAGGACATCTTGTTGTAGATCAAGCTCTTTCACCAAACCTTAAAGCTAAATAGCTTCTTTTACTCCTTTAGTAGTACTAATCAAGTTATTTCGATATGTGTAAGTTTTAATTAATTAACCTCGATAATTCGCAAGCACACAGGTCATTCACGTAGTACCTAAGATGTCGATCTCACGAGGAGGGATAATCTAATCCTAAAATCTAAGGACAAAACAATCGCAGAAATTCAAAATGTAACAAAACTAAAACAAGAATTCAATTCAATCAATCAAATCAATTTAAGAACCAATCACGAAAATATTAACAATTTAGCAGTTGCAACGCACACTCAAGAATCAACCTGAGGAGTTATCAATTGAGAGAAAGGTAATTTTACCTATCTTTAATGCTAACCTAATCGATTATAAATTATTGGATTATTGGTTCTAGAGATCCTAGGTTTGATTACTCTCTCTTGAGTTATAACCATTAATCATAATTTATAAACCTTAATCAGATTATGGATATTGCAATTTCTCAATTAACAACCTATCTAAGTAGTAACATCGTTTCTTCTTTTCCCTTCCTTTGAACTCTTCCCATAATCTTTTGTCCAAAAACTAGTAACATCTCAGAAACCATAGCCTTCAACCTACAATCTTATAATATTGGAGAAATCCAGCACAATCTAATAGAACATTGCTACATCTCCTTTGAAAACCATCTTTGCAACTTCCTGCTTCTTTATTCCTCCTTCACCGATTTTTAGTAGTAAAACCAGGGACAAAATAGACTTCTCATAAACTACTACTTCTCTCTAGCCTGTAATCTTTCCTTCTTAAGCTCTCTTTAGTAATGACAAAATATAACCAAAAGCTGAAACTTTCCTAAGAAGAAAACCTTCCTTACCTAAATTCCCACCTTTGCCCCCATCCATCCTCAAACCTTCATCTCCAAACCCAGAAATGCCATCTCCATCAGATGCTCCTAAGAGATTTTTGAAGTAAGTAGTTGGTAAAGAAACTGCAGTATCTCTATCTTACTTACCACCGAAAGATATGGGAGGTAGAAAGGTGGTTTACCCAAATCTAGAAGTCTTGAAGGAAGGTGCAAGGACTTGGGAAGCAACCATGGCAAGGTTCTTCTGTGGCAAAAGATCACCCTACCAACTAGTCTCTCAATGGGCTAACAAGGTATGGAAGTCCAGAGGCTTGATAAACATTTTGCTCTCTGAAGAGAATTTGATATTATCCATATTTTCTTCTACTTCAAAAACCAAGAAGATAATGGAGAAAGGTCCATGGCATCTTGGTAGCCATCCTATCTTCCTTCAAACTTGGCAGCCACATTTAGACCTTAAAATCTCAAGATCTAAAATATCCCTTTATGGATTAACTTCCACAACATACCACTTGAGTATTGGATTACTTAAGGGCTTAGAGCACTAGCCAGCTAGATCGGAAGACCACTATGCATGGATAAACATATAACAAAGAAGAAACTCGTAGGGTATGCCAGGATATGTATCAGTGTGGACACTTCCAAAGAACTCCCTGAAGAATTCCAATAATGAGATTAGGAGAGGAAGATACACTAAGAGAAGACATAGTTAAAAATTCTTACCATTAGAAATCACCTTCCACTTATCTAACTAAGACTTGGAAGGCCAGGGGTAGAAACTTCAAAACAGGGAGTTATCAGGAGCATATGGAGACAGCCAAAGCAACATCACATTTGGAATCATTGGATACCCTTCTTTCCATGATATCTAAGGAGGCAATAGTACTGATAACAGATGAGAATAAACCATCTGAGGATAAGGACAAACAGATTAGTGAGCTAGTAGAAAACGGTCAAATTAATAATGAGCAAGGTTTTAAAGAGCTCGGTGTAAATTGCAACATAGAGAAGGAAGTACCACAAATAGCAAATACAACACTTATATCTCAAATGGAAATAAAAGGAAGATCAAGCTACTTTAGTCAATAATCCAGAAGTGGAAGGAGAATCTATTGTAAGTCAGCAATCTCATATCCTTGAAACTCCTATAAGTTATACTGCACCTAGAGAATCTATAGGAACTATTGAATTTCATAGAATGGGGAGAAGGGGATCTAAGAGGGGTAAAGGGAAAGGCCCCATAAGTCAAACCTTTTAACTATGACCATTATAGCATAGAATGTACGAGGAATAAATTGTCCCATTAAAATGTCAATTTTAAAGGACTTTGTTTTACGGGAGAAATCTCTCATCATTGGATTACTAGAAACTAAAATCAGAAAGGAAAATCTGGCCAAATTGGATGTTTTTAGATCCCACTGGAACATGATAACCAACCAACAACATCATGCTTTTGGTAGAATAATTATTTTCTATAGGGAGAATGAACTCAAGGTAGATCTCCTAGATTCAAATGAACAAACTATGCATCTAAAGTTATCTGTTTTGAAGGGGAACATTCAGATTAAGGTTTCATTCATCTATGCAAGCAATTTTCGGTTTCAGAGGAAGGAATTATGGAACAACCTTAAATCCCTCAGTAATTTGGTATCCATACCTTAGTTAATATGTGGAGACTTTAATTCCATATTATACCCATCAGAGGCACAAGGGAATGACAATTTAAAAAACTATAAAGCTAACTTGAAAGAAATGGTTGAAGAGATAGGAGTGACATATCTAAAGTATGTGAGACATTCCTATACCTGGTCCAACAAACAACAATCAGAGTCGAATATTAGGAAGAAGCTAGGTCGAGCCCTAGTAAATGACATGTGGCTCAAGACCTTCCCTAACATCATAACTGCCTTTAAAGAGCCTCTCTTTTAGACCATACCCCCTGTAATAGACAACTTATTCCAAATAGG
This sequence comes from Erythroxylum minutifolium, assembly GCA_027123815.1. Lineage (NCBI taxonomy): Eukaryota > Viridiplantae > Streptophyta > Magnoliopsida > Malpighiales > Erythroxylaceae > Erythroxylum > Erythroxylum minutifolium. The sequence goes on along the minus strand of JAOTJB010267518.1, from coordinate 8,658 downwards.
GTTCAAACACCATCTTTTCAATTCAACAACTTTTTAGTGAGTATCCCAGGGTTCAACGAAGCTTGTGAAAAAGGTGCAGAGCATAATTGCAAGGGGACCAAGTGAAATTTGTACATTAGTTTATATTTTTCTAAGTATTTGACATGTGTTTCTTGCATAATAGTTGATTATTGTTGTAATTTAGGATTCATTTTGTATGTTTTTGTTTAATTTGATCTTTATTGTTGTTATTTCATGTTTGGTGTTAATTTAGGGTAAGAATTGATTATTTTTATGTAGGAATGAAGATTGATCAACTTGGAGATTAAGCTAGAGATCAAAGAGGAGAAGAGAAGAGGGAACTTTTTATTGCAAAATCCCACGATCGTAGGAATCATGCTAATTCCCACAATCATGGGAAGTTTAATCCAAGACACTCTACGGGGTTAATTAAACTTTAGGGTTTCTAGACTATAAAACATATTAAGCCTCTGTAGATGAGAGAGGACAAAACCCTCTATGGAAAAGAGCCTCCTTGAGTGAAGAATACAAGTTTTGAGTCTTAAGGAAGGTGAAGATTCAAGGATTGTCAACAACAATTGGGAAAATAGCACATCAACCTCAAAATTTTCATATTTTGGCAAAGAAGAGGAGTTTTCTTTATTCAAATTTCTGTGTTTTTATATCTTCTAATCTTTGTAAGATTGTATACTTAAGTGTTGATGATGTTATGGAGACCATGAGTGGCTAATTTAGTTTTAGAGATTACTTTTGAACTATTTTGTTAAACTCCTATTTTATCGAATTGAATGCAAGTTGATTTTGATGATTGTTGATTATATTTATATCTTGCAATAAATCGAGAGAGTTATTAACGTTATTTGTGTAGGATTGTACAATGAGAGTTGGTAACCTATAGACTTAAAATCATCATGCTAATTGATTAGTTAAAAGAGAGATCTCGGCTAATTCAATTGATCACCCATAGGATAACTTAATAACTAGTTAAATTAGCAGAGTGATTGGGTAGGTTGAGAGATCATTCAATTGACTTCATTTAATTTGAATAGGGACAATTAATTACACCTTAAGCGATGGTAGTTAATACAATTGGACATCTTAGGTGAGACACAATTTGATTAATAAAATAGGAGGGAGACAAAATAGGGAGAAAGTGATCTCTAGTCATTAGATTCTTAAATTCCAATTTTATGCATTTTGGTATTGTTTATTGTTCATTATTAGCCTTTCAGTTTTAATTTAATTTTCTAGATTATTTTAGTTAAACAATTTCATTTATTAAACAAAGTTTGATTTAAATTAAGTGATGTCTAGGCATTAATCCCTGTGGGATCGATATACGCTTTCAAACTATAAGTCACGATGTGTATACTTGCAGTTTTTAGCATAAAAAGAGTAGATTGTTTTCATATTTCATTCAATAAGTTTTTAGCGTCGTTACTGGGGATTGATTGTTTAGCATCTTGTTTAGTTTAGATTACTTTAATTTAAGAGTTTTTGATACTTTTCCTTATTTATTTTTAGGTACATGAACACAAGGATTATGCAAAGAGTGATAAAAGTTAGTGAAGATGAGTTTCCTGATATCAAGAGACACAAAAGAGAGTTAAGAAGAGCAAAGCTTCTAAATTTTACACAGAGAGATATGATTAATGAAGGAGAGCAAGGAGGAGATGAAAGAATGTTGATGGATGTTATGATGCTAGGATTTAGTTCTCAAAGAGTTGCGAGTCTAGTGGTTCAAGCTAACAATTTTGAGATAAAGCCGACACTCCTCAACATATTATAGAACAATGTGAAATTCTATAGGCTATCCAACGAGGATCCGAATACCCATATTGCTAATTTTTTAAAGGTTTGTGATACTTTTTAATTTAACGGAATGTCCAATGATATGGTTAAGATGAGATTGTTTTCTTTTATGTTGAAAGATCAGGAAAAGGTGTGGTACAACTCGCTGAGTTTGGAGCAGACTACTACTTGGGAGTAGCTTGCCCAAGCATTCCTCATGAAGTACTTTCCATTGATCAAGATGACAAGGATCATCAAGGAGCTCATGAATTTCTAACAAAATGATGGAGAATCTCTCTATGAAGCTTGGGAGAGATTTAAAGAACTACAAAGAAGCTATCCCCACCACAAGCTTCTGAGGGAGTTCTTACTGCAAAAATTTTATAATGGTATGAATCTAAGCACGAGAGGAACTATAGATGCAGCCACCAGTGGTTCATTAATGAGGAAGACTGTGGAAGCCGCTCATAATCTTTTGGAGGAGTTGGCGAGCAATAGTTGCATATGGTCTAGCGAGAAGAGCAAATAAGGGTAGAAAGAGCAAAAAGGTATGATATCCATTGACTCTGTTATTGCTTTGTGGGCACAAATTACAGCCCCTACGAAGTAGTTGAACAACATGCAAGGAGAACAATCATTGTTTAGCTAAGTTTTTTCTGTTAAGAGCTGGTGGAACTGAACAAGTAAGTTACCTAGGCTAGCCATATACAGGTAACAACCCATACTCCAATATCTATAATCTGAGGTGAAAAAACCATTTGAATTTTTCTTGGAATAATAACAATGCAGCTAGCCAAGTGAGATCGCAAGGATCTCTAGGATTCAGCAAGATCGAATCGGATCAATGGAAATCAAAATAGACAAGTTTATAGAGATTTTTGGTTCCAAGCTGGTAGCTCAAGAAGAGAATCAGAAAAGAATGTTTGCTAGCCAGGAGGAGTGTCAAAATAGAATGGAGCCGAAGTTTGATCAGATTGTGAAGAGCCATGCCTCATCAACTTGGAGATTCAGGTAGGTCAACTCACTAATGCTTTATTTTTTAGAAGTGTAGGTAGCTCACCAAGTAATACTGAGATCATACCAAGAAAGCAACTCAAAGCTATTTCACTTCAAAGTGGCAAGTAGATGTAAGAACCAAGTGTTAAAAAAGACATCTAAGAAAAAGAGAAAAGTAAGGAGATAGAAGAAGAATAGGAAGAAGGAAGGTTGTATGTACCACCACCACCATAGAAGCCCGAACTTCCATATCCACAGAGGGTGAAACAACATCAGGTGGATACTCAGTTTTTCAAGTTTTTGGAGAAACTGGTGGAAGCTTTGGAGTGCATGCCCAAGTATGTGAAATTTTTGAAGGATATACTCACACACAAACATATTTGGGAAGATAATCAGACGGTAACGTTGACAGAAAATTATAGTTCCATCATATTAAGCCAAATGCCTTCAAAATTACAAGATCTAGGGAGTTTCACTATCCCATATGTTGGTGGTGATTTTGAATTTTCTAAATGTTTTTGTGATTTAGGTGCAAATATTAATTTGATGCCTTTGTCTATTTTTAGGACACTGGGAGTAGTAGAGGTCAAGCCAATATCCATGCTAATTTAACTTGCAGATTAATCGATTAAAAGGCCATTTGGAGTTGTGGAAAATGTATTGGTAAAAGTGAATAAATTTATAATTCCTATTAATTTTGTTGTGTTGGATTTTGAGGTTGATAAGAATTGTCTGTTGATTTTGGGTAGGCCCTTTATAAATACTGGCAAGGCATTAGTTGATGTGCATGAAGGGAATCTTGTGTTGAGAATTGGTGATGAATAGGTTGAGTTTAATATGACAAAAACTTTGAAGAAACCAGTGGATAGTAATGTTTGTATGAAAATTGATGTTGTGGATGAATATGTAAAGGAGATTAAAGAGGAAGTCAATGAAGTGAAGGAAGTGAACAGGGATGAGAGTGTGAAGGAAGAGGATTTATGTGAGGAAGTGGAGTTCGAGAAATTGGAGAGAACTGATACACCTACACGACCTTCTATTGTTAAACCTCCCACTTTAAAGCTTAAACCCTTACCTTCCCATTTGAGATACACCTTTTAAGGATGAACCATACTTTACCCATCATTATCTCTAATGAATTAGATTGTGAGCAAGAAGAGAAAGTGGTGTAGACCATTAGGAAGAGGATGAGAGTTGTGGGGTGGAAAATTTTTGGTATTAAGGGGATTAGCCCCAATGTAGTGATGCATAGAATTAACCTAGAAGAAGGATGTAGAACTGTGAGAGAAAGACCGAAAAGGTTAAATCCAAATATACAAGTGGTTGTGAAAAAGGAAGTGGAGAAACTTTTGGATGTGAGGATTATTTACCCCATTTCATATAGTGAGTGGGTGAGTCCAATATAGTGTGTGCCAAAAAAGGATGGCATGGCATTGATAGAGAATGAGAAAGGTGAAAAGATTTCCACGAGGACCGTCACGGGTTGGCGTGTATATATTGACTATAGGAAACTAAATTTGTCCACTAAAAAGGATCATTTCCCTTTACCTTTTGTGGACAAATGATTGAGAGAGTAGCTAGTCATTCTTTTTATTACTTTCTTGAAGGATATTTAAGGTACAATCAAATATTTATATACCCAGAAGATCAAAAGAAGACCACTTTCATATGTTTGTATGGGAATTTTTTTTATCGAAGGATACCTTTTGGTTTATACAATGCATCTGTTACATTCTAAAGGTGCATGATGACTATATTTGCAAACATGAATGAAAACTTTATGAAGGTATTTATGGATGACTTCTCTGTCTTTGGAGATTCTTCTGATCATTGTTTTCTTAATTTAGACATAGTGCTTCAAATATGTGAGGAGTCTCATCTAGTTTTAAACTAGGAGAAGTGTCATTTCATAGTCCAAGAAGGAATCGTATTAGGCCATAAGATTTCATGCAAAGGGAAGTGGATCACGCTAAGACAAAAGTGATTGAAAAGTTACCACTTCCCACCAACATAAAGGGTATCCAAGCTTTCCTAGGTCATCCAGGGTTCTACTCACATTTTATTAAGGATTTTTTCCTTATTGCAAGACCCCTAACTCATTTATTAATCAAATATGTGCCTTTCATTTTTGATGATGATTGTTTAGACTCTTGTAACGGGTTGAAGAATGCATTCAATCACACGATTCTGACATCACCGGATTGGTCCCTTCCTTTTGAGATTATGTATGATGCAAGTGACCATGTTGTTAGTTATGTACGTAGCCAATGGACGGATAAGAGGTTGCATGCTATCTATTACATAAACAAGACGTTGACGAGAGCACAATTGAATTACACAACTACTAAGAAGGAATTGCTTCCGGTGGTATTTGCTTGTGAAAAATTTTGTTCCTATCTTTTAGGCTCATAAGTTATTGTTTTTACAGAGCATAAAACATTACGTTACCCCTTTACGACAAAGGATGCCAAGGCAAGGATAGGCTCATCTGGTGGGTACTCCTGCTCCAATAGTCATGGGCATCATAACAAGCCATATTATGGAGGGACATATCCACAAGAAAGGGAAGTTATCTCTTTCCTTTCTTCCACTCTTTCATGAATGTATGAGGAATGGTTAAGCTAATGACCTTAACTTAGCATTTTTATTTTCCTTTTGATTGCTTTTGCCTATTTGATTGTTTGATTTATTTAGTTATGAATAGGTTTGAATTGAGTTTTTTTATGTTTATTTGGATTTTGTGTGAATCTTAACTTGTTTTCTCTTCTATTTTCTTGTTGGTAATATTGATTTGATGTGTTTGTAGGTTATGGGATCATTGAGATTGCATGCTATGCTTAGAAAAAGGTTTAGAAGTGTAAGAATTACCCAATCCCATGATCGTGGGAATTGGAGTGATTCCCACGACTATGGGAAATCTCTCTAAAAAGTTTTTGGAGAGAAATCCCACAATTGTGGGAATGATTGGTATTCCCACGATCTTAGGAATCCTATCTGAGGGAAATTTAAAGTTTCCCTCCCTTTTCTTCTTTCATTCATTCTTCAAAATTTTTACACCTTCTCTCTCTAACCCATAAAAACTCTCCTCCCACTCTCTAAAATCCTTCATCTTCCTCTTGATTCTTGGTATTTTCTTTATGTCTTTGTATTAATCTTACAATCCTTTACTCTTCTCATGCATTAATCATTCAAAAATATAAGGATTTAGGTAAGATTTTTTCTCTCTCTAAAAAAAGAATTCACCCTTCTCTTTTTTAGTTTTACAGGTTTTAATCTTCCAATGGCTCCAAGGAAGATGGCAGCTTAGAAACAAACTGATGAATTACGCCATCAAGTCTCCAGTGAAGGCAAGCCCAATTTAGCAGCAACTTATCGTACCCCATTTCCTATTTATTTAGAGAAAAAAGGTATGCATTTTCGAGACCATAGAGATAGGGAATTGATCACTCCTCGATATTTTGATTTTGAATTGTTGGAAACCATAAGAGTGATGCAAAAAATTGAGCAACTAGCTATGAACATAGGATGGAATAGGTTCATTCGGTGTGACATGCCTATTTACCCTATTATGACTATAGAGTTTTTCACTACATTCCTCTATAATCCTAAAATGGATTTTTTTGGGTTTAGGTTATTTGGAAATGTTTATAAATTAGATTATAATGTCATTCATGCACTTTTCAATTTGTCAAACACTAAAGTTTAGATGATCATGGTGACTTTTCTTTAGATGATTATTGGGAAACTCTAACGGGTGAAGAAAATTTTGACTATAGGAATATGCTGAACACTTTAATTCGTAGTGCCGAGCATTTACTTTTACATAAATTTATGTGCTTAAAATGTTTAATAAAACTGAGAGTAATAAATGCTCAGCCAAAGAACTTTTCTTTCTGTGGTGCATTGATCGAAAAATAAAAATCAATATGTTTTTTAGGATTTTTCGATCAATAGTGAGTGTTGTGAATAAAAAGAGCTCTTATTTTGGAATGTCTCATATTGTAACTGCTTTGGCTTTATTTTATAACCTTGATATAGAAAATGTGCATACAACTCAACGTGATATGTTTCACATATCTTATTTAAGGCGCTATAAGATTTTAGAGTTCCATTCTATGGAACTTCGAAATCTTCAGACACGTACTGTACTAAAGAACAGAAGTAGCAAAAACATAACCATCTCCTAACCTTCTACATCCTGAGTAGTGTTAGAGCTAGAAGAAGAAGCAGTGGAGGAGGAATCAAGTGTGTTAATGGAAGTCAACCAATTTCAACAAATCCTAGACCAGATGGCCTCCAATCAACAGTAAATGACTTCACAAATCAATGAGCTCGGCACCCAAATACGACAAGTCCACAAGAACTAGCGCTACTTGAAGGAGAAAATCCTCAAATTCTTTCAAAGGAATAATTTTGAAGCTCCTTCGCCAACACCGTCGCCACCATAATCGCCATAAGCTTTTCCTACCCTACACTTTTAAATTTTCATATTTCTTTTGTTTGATTTCTTGTCATTTCTTTTTTGTTTATATCTTTTGTTTAGTTTGCTGTTATTTTTGTTTAGTTTGATTTCTTTTGTTTGGTTTCATGTCTTTTATTTAATTTGATTTCTTTTGTTTGGTTTATTATCATTTTTTTTGGTTTGATGTCATTTTCTTATTTTTGCGGTGGCCTTGTCACATTGAGGATAATGTGTTCTTTAAGTGTGAGTAGGTGACACTTATGTTGTCAATTGCATTGTGTTAATCACTGTTTATATTCTGTTAAATAGGATGCATGTTTAGCCATATCATGTTGTTTTGTGTAAGCAATGGAACCTCACTTGAATCATTTTGATGGGTATTGCTATGAGATTCTGCCATACTATTTGGAATTAAATTGAATTCATGCTTGAACTTGGATTAGGCTACTTGAGTAGAAAGTGAATCATATTGAGTGATGAAAAGTAGTTGGTTACATAAGCTTACTGACAAATTGACGTTTAAGTAATGAGGTAGTGTAGAGATGCATAATGAATTTTCATTTGAGACAATGTGAGTATTGAACCTATATGACTCCATCTATAGTCATTCTATTTCCTTGTTTTGTGATGCTTCCTAAGGTTATTAACTTCATAACTTTCTTTGAATCAGTTTGAGTCTACTGGATGTATACTTAATAGAGATGGTTAAGGCCCTTTTTATGCTAACCTTTAACTTAAATGACCCACTTGTGATTATCCCTTGCTACTCTCGTTGAGCCTTAGCCTTTTGTTTCTTGAAAATACCCAAAATTTTTACAACCTAAAACCTTACTAACTTACCCATTCATAACCTTAGTTAAGTATTAAGCAATACATTAGTTGGGATCGTTGTGAAAATTTTTATTGAGATGAGTTGAGGATACTTCTACTATGAATCATATTGCATTTAATTGCTATTTTATTCATAGTTTCTTCCATGTCCTAAAAAATGAAAAGAAAAAGGGAAGAACACTCACAGTTACACTTTTGTATCTTAGAATTTTTTTCTCTCTTTTCAACCACTTTTTACTTTACGAATGCTTATGTTAAACCTTTTACCCTCTTTACCCACCTTAACCCTTACCACAATACAACCTTAAACAAGTCCTTTTGATCTATTTATACATGTAATCATTGTATAGGAGAATTGGTGTACTAGCAAGCCTATGGTAGTGTAGTTTCCTATAGGAAGTTTGAGCGAAACACCAACCATCAAAAACTTGAGAGAAATGAATGAAACTATGAGGAAGATTCATTTTACATCTATACTTATCTTTGAGTGATGGTGTCATGTGTTGAATTTGCTTATGTACACTAATGAAAAAGTAGTCATGATACGTGTAGTAACTTGATATTTGAGTTGACTAAAA
>JAOTJB010267211.1:0-17018 GCA_027123815.1 Erythroxylum minutifolium | reverse complement strand
TCGCGAGGGCGACCGAGCTCTGTGAGGGCGCGCGGCCAGCGCCCGCAGTGCGAGCGCCTCGCGGACGAGCTCTGCGAGGGCGCCCCTCGCTGCCGAGCTTCCATGCATTTTTCCTCGCTGCCGAGCTTTTTCCCCGCTGCCGAGCTCCCAGCGCTCGCTGTGCGAGCGCCTCGCAGACGAGCTCTGCGAGGAGCTCGGCCACGCTCGCTGTGCTAGCGCTGCGAGGTCGCTCGCTGTGCGAGCGCCGAGCGCCTCGCACAGCTGTCGACCTCCCATGAATTGCTTTTTTTCCTGCCGACCTCGCCTCGCACAGCTGCCGACCCCTATGAATTGCTAGTTCGTTTTAAGTATCCCTGGTGGGGAATTCCTCCCCCATAGGCCACGGGTCCAGATATCACGTAAGACGTCGGGCCGTGGACCCGCCCGGGGAGGGGTTCCAGCAACACATATATATATCTACATGCATTAATGGAAGAAGGAGGTCAGCAGAAGTTTTTTTCGAGGGGAGATAATGCAGTTCTTTTCTTTGGCTACTGGAGATTTTACTTTTCTCGTTTTACAAACAGGAACAAAATTTGAATTTCCATATGATGGATTTTATTTATTTACTATTGTTTTTTATTAATTCTTTTTCCAGTTTTAAGATCCTGAATGAGTAGTTTCCTTTTATTCAGTTCAAGAATTATGCTGTGAGAAGTTTTGATTTATCAATTTTACATTTCAATTATTCCAGTACTGATTCTTCTTCGATTTCTTAGTCAATTGTGTATTTGAATAAATTCTCAATTGTTATGTGCTTTCTAATGCTTATGTCGTGTGTGTAATAAGTTTTAGATCAGAAGCAAAGTTAATTTAACTAGAAAAGCGTCTCTTATTTTAGTTAATTGATTAAAGAAGAATAGGACAAGATTTAATCTTTCAAGCGTCTCTTGATTGGTTGCTTGGCATGACTTATTTCTAGTACTTTATGCTAGTGTCTTTTCATTAGATCTTGCTTTCCAATATCTGATTAATTGTTCACTAAGGAATTAATTAGAAGCGTTTCTTGTGATTAATTCAATTCTAAAATACTCTGTTTTTCTTCTAACGTTAGGGAGAAGCGAGGTCATTATTGGAGTAAGAAAGTAGCAAATTTTTATACTTCAATGATCAGCAGAATTTTATGAATCAGATGTCAACATTAGAGCTAAGCTTTCTATTACTGATAAATTAATTCTAGCTTGTTTACTTTAATTTTACACCCAATTCCAATCACTAAAACCCCTTTTCAAATTTTCATTATTGCTCATATAAGAGATTTGCTACATAAGACTCACAGGATTCGACCTGGTGGTTTCCTATCACTGCAAATTAAAATCTTTTATCGGGATACTATTCAGTATTATCTTTAGGAATTTCGACAGATTCACCAAAAATTTACACCGTTACCGGGGAGTCTTTTTCACAAATTTTAATTTGTGAGCTAATTCATTTTATATTGAGACGATCTCAGCCAGGTACACTTTATTTTGATGACAAAATTGAAAAAACCTTGAGAGCTGCAACGAGAGCAAAGCACCAAGCAGATTCCACTACACTAGACAGCGATTCTAAATTAGAAAACCAATTGGCTATCGCAGAAGAACAAATGGTTGCACCACAACAAACTTTAAGACAGTTGGCAACGTTTGATGTTGACCAACAACCATTGTGTATTGAATTTCCAAATATAAATGTAGGATTTGAGCTTAAATCTGGGCTAATGCACTTACTGCCTACTTTTCATGGTTTTGTAGGAGAAGATCCGCATAAACATTTAAAGGAGTTTCACGTCTTTTGCACAACTATGAAACCATATGGTGTAACAGAGGAGCAAATAAAGATGCGAGCCTTTCCATTCTGACTTGCAGATAAAGAGATTGGCTATGTTACCTACCCTCTGGCTCAATACAAACATGGAATGACTTAAAGAGGACTTTCTTAAAGAAATTCTTTCCAACTTTAACGGCTGGAACAATTTGCAAGGAGATCAGTGGCATCAAGCAGTACCCTGGAGAATGTTTATACGAGTATTGGGAGCAATTTAACCACCTTTGTGCTAGCTGCCATACCACCAAATTTCATATCAGTTGCTGTTATAATATGTTTATGAAGGACTACAACCAATGGACTGCAACATGATGGATGCTGCCATTGGCGGTGCCCTTGTTGAAAACACACCAGAAGATACAAGGGCCCTAATCTCTAGAATGGCAGCAAACTCCCAACAATTTGGGGCACGCACAGAACAAATTCCAAAGAAGGTTAACGAGGTTAGTTCTTTAAACATTGAATCCCAACTTTCTGAATTAACCTCTCTTGTTAGACAAGTAGCTTTAGGACATATGCAAAGCAACAAAGCATGTGGAATTTATGCTGCGAGAGAACATCCAACTGAATCTTGTCCACAACTCCCGAAGGATTCATGTCCTCAAGTTAATGCTATTGCTGGATTTGCTAACCAACCAAGGAAATAAGATCCATATTCTAACCAATACAATCCAGGATGAAGGGATCATCCAAATTTCAGATATGGACCACAAGGAAATCAACAACAATACGGTCAGCAGAATGCGAAGAATAATGGGCAGCAACCATACAGACCACCAGGATTCAATAAACCAACCCCACCTCCACAAAACCAAGCATCAAGTTTAGGTCTGTCACTCGAGGATATTGTTAAAGCTTTAGCAATTAACACTTAAGCCTTTTGGTAAGAGACACGAGCTAGCATAAAAGACCTACGCAATCAGGTCTAACAACTAGTAACAACAAACTGCCTGCTCAACCAAAACATAATCCAATGGAGAATGCAAGCGTAATCACCCTTTGCAGTGGTAAACAAGTCCCAGCATCAAAACATGATGAAACGATAGGAAAGAAAACATCAAAAACTGCACCACAAAAATCCAACAAGGTAACTCAAAGAACGAAATTTTTAGATACTGTGATTAAACCTACCTTTCCTGGCAGGTTGATGATGCAAGTCAAGGAAGATAAAGAACAAGAAATTCTAAAGACATTTCGAAAGTATAAGTGAACATTCCACTACTGGATCTAATCAAACAGATTCCAAGATATGTAAAATTTCTTAAAGAATTGTGCACAAACCAGCAAAGGTTACACCCATATGCAAAAGTTCAGGTAAACAAAAACGTGTCGGCTGTGATTCAGAGGAAGTTACCTGAAAAATGCACTGACCCAAGTATATTTTCTATACCTTGTGTTATTGGAAGCAAGAGAGTTGAGAAGGCAATGCTAGATTTAGGGGCATCAATCAATGTTATGCCTTTGTCAATTTTTAAACATCTCAATTTAGGACCTTTGAAAGATCCAAGAGTCATTATTTAACTTACAGATAGGTCTAACACTTATCTAGAAGGTTTCATTGAGGACGTATTAGTAAAGGTCAATGAGTTAATATTTCCTGTTGATTTTTATGTTATAGAAATGCATGATGCTTCAGAAAAAGGGTCAGCTCAAATTTTGTTAGGACGACCATTTATGAAAACTGAAAAAACTAAAATTGATGTGCATAAGGGTACACTGTCCTTAGACTTTGATGGTGAAATTGTCACTTTCAATATCTTAGAAGTAGTGAAGTATCCTGATGACACTGAATCTATATGTTATATTGATGTTATTGAACCTCTCATCCAACAAGTTTTTGAGTAGGAAATTCTAATAGAAAACCAAGATGGTTTTATGCAAAATGACGTAAGCAAGGAAGACAACAAGGAGGAAACTTGAGAAATCCTGATGTTGGACAGCAATCCCAAGACAGTGTTACCTTCTATCGAGAAAGCTCCATAGCTAGAACTGAAACCACTACCAGAGAATCTTAAATATTTGTATTTGGATGAAGGAGAAACCTTACCAGTAATCATTGCTAATGATCTTACTAAATTGCAGGAGGAGAAACCGTTGAAGGTCTTAAAGGAAAATAAGACAGCTATTGGCTGGACGTTGGCAGACCTCAAAGGAATTAGTCCTGCGGTTTGTTTGCATTGTATTGCATTAGAACCAGACGCTAAACCAGTAAGGGAACCTCAGCGCAAACTCAACCCAGCAATGAAGGAAGTAGTTTTAAAGGAAATCCTTAAGCTACTAGAGCAAGGAATCATATACCCAATTGCTGATAGCTAATGGTTAAGCCCTGTCCACGTTGTTTCAAAGAAGACCAGCTTCATTCTGGTTCCAAAAGCAAAAGACTAGCTTATTCCGATAAGAGTTCAAATGGATGACGAATGTGCATTGATTACAGGAAGCTAAACATAGCTACAAGGAATGATCATTTCCCTTTGCCATTTATTGATCAAATGTTGAAGAGACTTACAAGTAAGTCCTACTTTTGTTTTCTTGATGGTTTCTCTGGTTATTTCCAAATAGCTGTTGCACAAGTAGACCAGGAAAAAACCACTTTTACTTGTCCATTTGGTACTTTTGCATACAGAAGGATGCCAATTGGATTATGTAGCGCTCTTGAAACCTTGTAGAGATGCATGATGAGCATTTTTTCTGATATGATTGAGAACTACATTGAAATTTTTATGGAATATTTTAATATGTATGGAGATTCATTCGACCAATGCCTTGAACATTTGACCAAAGCACTAAAGAGATGCATTCAAACAAACTTGGATTTAAACTTTGAAAAATGTCATTTAATGGTGCAGCATGGAATTGTTTTAGGTCATGTAGTCTTTGTAGAAGGCATATCAGTGGATAAGGCAAAGGTTGAACGTATTGCAAATCTTCCTTAACCTACTAACGAGCAAACAATTCCAAGTTTTCTTAGACATGCAGGTTTTTATAAACGGTTCATCAAAGATTTTTCAAAGATTTCACAGCCCCTTTCTAGATTGCTCCAAAAAGATATCAAATTTGAATTTAATGCAATTTATAAACAAGCCTTTGATAAATTAAAGGCACTACTCACCTCAGCGTCAATCATTCAAGCCCCCAATTGGGACTATCCATTTGAAATTATGTGTGACGCCAGTAATTACACTGTGGAAACTATTCTAGGACAGAGGATTGATAAGAAGAGTCATGTCATTTACTATGCCTTAAGGACTTTGAATCCAGCACAAGCTAATTACACAACAACAGAGAAGGTGCTTTTGGAAATTGTTTTTGTTTTAGATAAATTTTGACCTTTTCTTTTGGGTTCTAGAGCTATTGTTTATTCTGATCATGCAGCTCTACGCTACCTACTTGCCAAAAAGGAATCTAAGCCCAGACTGATACGATGGGTATTGCTGTTGCAGGAATTTGATTTGGAGATTAAGGACAGAAAGGTAGCAGACCATTTAATCAAAATCACAAAGGAAGAAGACTCCAAGCCAATTTTCGACATATTTCTAGACGAGAAGCTTTTGCTCGTCTAGAGTAAGGAACATTGATTTGTTGATTTAGTGAATTTTATAGCTATTGGTACTTTTCTTTCCTAATTCACTAAAGTACAGAAAGACAAACTTAGGACTGACTCACTATTTTACTTATGGTTTAAGCCTTACTTGTGGAAGATGGTGTCTAATCACATTATTCAAAGGTGTGTAACAGAGAAGGAAACCCATCCCAATCTTACACATTGTCACATTTTTACAAGTGGCGGTCATTTTAGACTAAAACGAACCACAAGAAAAGTTTTAGACAATGGTTTTTACTAGCAATCACTATTCAAAGATTCTTACAATTTTTGTAAAAGTTATGCTAAGTGTTGAAAAACTAGAAATCTCAGCAAAAGGAATTAAATGCCTCAAGTTCCTATGTTATTTTGTGAAATATTTTACGTATGAGATATAGATTTTATGGTTCCTTTTCTTAGTTCTTTTGGGAATCTTTACATTTTACTTGTTGTCGATTATGTTTCGAACTGGGTAAAAGCAAAGGCCACTAGGACTAATGATTCTAAAGTTGTTGTAGGTTTTTTTAAGTCTAATATTTTCAGCAGGTTTGGAATTCCAAGAGCTATTATTAGTGATTAGGAAACACATTTCTTTAATCGAATAGTTGAGGCCCTAATGCGCAAATACGGTGTCCACCACAAAATAGCAACTGCCTATCATCCATAAACAAACGGTCAAGATGAAGTTTCCAACAGAGAAGTCAAAAGGATTTTGGAGAATACTGTTAACCCTAGTTGAAAGGACTGGAGCATGAGGCTAGATGACGCCTTATGGGTGTACCAGACAACATATAAGACATCGATCGGGATGTCCCCATACAGATTGGTATTTGGGAGATTGTGTCATTTACTAGTTGAAATTGAGCATAGAGCATTTTGGGCAGTGCAACAATGCAACTTGAACTTTAACGAGGCTAAGGTAGATCGGAAGCTCCAACTCCAATAATTATAGGAAATCAGGTTGGATGCCAATGACAATGCCAAGATTTATAAATAACATACCAAGTCCATTCATGACGGACTACTCCAACAAAAATCATTCACAGAAGGTCATAAGGTCTTACTTTTCTAGTCTAGGCTAAAGTTCCTGCCAAGTAAACTTCGCTCTTGTTGGATTGGGTCGTTTGTGGTGAGGAAGGTTTTCCAAACGGATGCATTGAAATTCAAGGTATAGATTCTGGTTCTATTTTTAAAGTTAACGGTCACATACTTAAACCTTTCTTAGAGGATATGATACCTACCCTAATGGCAGAGGAAGTTCAGCTGACCAAACCTATCTACCATAGCGACTAAGGAAAAAAAAGGTCTAACCAAAGACATTAAAGAAAGGCGCTACAGGGAGGTAACCCATTATTTTTCTTTTTTTTTAATTTTTGTTTTATTTTTGGTACCTGGCTTTCATTCTAACTTTATTGGTTTTTTTTAAGTTTTCAATTTAAACATTCCAGTTCTTTTTGCTAATCATATTTAAGTATCATATTCTAGGGCAAAGAACACAGGCATCATCAAAGACGTGCCCTATCCATTAAGGCGCAACATAAAAGCAAATGCGGGAATTTAAAGAAAGGGTTCTGTGATGTATCTTAGCGACTATCGGCTGGCGATCCTTGACATTACACCCTAATTCTATTATTACAGACCTCGAATAAATATATAAAGGCATTTTCAATTAAAACATCCTACATTCTAAGTTTTGGGTCTATCCTGCATGACCAAAGGCTTTATATCTGATAGAAAAGTCACCGTCCACGATGACTGCAGTGGCACCACCGAGGCTCCACCAAGTCCCACGCTAGGACCACTACTGTTCCATTGTAACGATCGATGTTCACTCCCATTTTGCGTCGACCAGTGTGACATTCTACCTAGATCCGCTTCGACTCGTCAATACCATAATATTTGGAGACCACCATCACTCTCACCGCCCTAATCCGCCACTAGAGTTACCGATCAGCATGAATCTTGCAACTAATACCCAAATCGACTCTCGTACCCCTGCACTGTAAGGCCGAAGGGGGTCCAACTCTCCTTTACTCCATGGTGAAGATGACAACGTGCGAGAGAGGCTGGGCACAGACACTAAAATGGAGAAGAAGAGCACTTGATAGAGAGGATGGGAACAAACAAAAAAAACAAAATGGAGAATATGAGGATGTGCGAGAAAGGCTGGGAACAGAAACGAAATTGGTGTGGCTATAGCCCATGAAGTTGGGACATGCGTATTGATTGGGTGCTGCTCGAGGATGCCTTGTCAGAGAATTGTGTTTTCACATTTAATTTCTATGAGGCACCAAGGATGACTTTGCAGAGAGTGGTGTTTTCTCATTTAATTCTTGTGACCAATATGTTGCCTATCTTCCATTCCCACCTATTCACTTCACTTCTCTCTTTGCTCCACGAAGAAGCTTTCTCATTTAATTCCTGTGACCAGTTGTCTGCCAATGTTCTCCATTCTCATCTATTCTCCCCACTTCTCTCTTTGCTACATGGGAGAGCTTTCTCATTTAATTCATGTGACCAACTGCCAATGTCCTCCATTCTCATCTATTCTCTCCAGTTCTCTCTTTGCTCCACATGAGAGCTTTCCACACCATTTTAGGGTCTGTTCCTAGCCTCTCTCTCAAGTGCCCAATCAATACGCATGTCCCAACTTCATGGGCTATAGCATTCTAAACGTTATGAATGGGAACAACTCACATCTTTGGGTTAAATACCAAGTACTACTGGTGCTTTTCTCTTTTATGTTCAAATTACATCATGCAGACATATTGCATTTTAAGTATGGGGGTAGAGTTTAGCATTATTTCTTTTTAATTACTGTTAATTAAAAAACCAAAAATCTGAATTTTTGTTTTTAATTATCGTTAATAATTATAAAAAACCAAAAATCTGAATTTTTTGTTTTTAATTATCGTTAATAATTATAAAAAAAACCAAAAATCTGAATTTTTTGTTACATTCAATCTAATTTTAACTTCTCAATTTATTTTATAAGCACTTTTTATGCTATATTTGAAATTCAATAGTCAAAGGCAATTTTAAATGTTAGAGCAGAATTATATGAAAATGTGATTGATTTTGTCATCAGTCTGTAACATACTCAATTATGCACTTACACGTCAACATTATTGTGGGGATTAAAATTAGTTCCTAGTACATATTGTTAGTACTTTAAATTGTGGGTTATTTAGCTTTTCACCATTTAATGTTCAAAAAAAATTGTATGAATGTCATATTTATTGGAGGTAAGTTCGAGCCCTATGAAAAAAAATGATAGGGTGTGCATTTATTTTTTATTCTTTGGAGACATGCTAGCCTTTCCAACTCGAGTGAGTATCTCCTTTGGGACACTTGTGTTTGATGTCCTAAAATCAACTAGTTTGGCAGTCGTCGAGCTAAAGCTCATTACATGGGTTGGTTAGAAAGCTTGCTTAATGTTTCCAAAAAAATACTCCATCTGATATTAAAAAAAGCAAAAAAACAAAAAAGTTCAAAATAAGAACGTGAAGATGCTAACTTGTTAAATAGTTTACAGTTGAGGAGTTTACTTTTAATATGTGTATGGAGCTAGTTTAGTACTTATGATAATGTTGAGATTCACTTTACACGAGTATGATTACAGATGACACATGAAGATTATAAAAATTTTAGAAGCGTAACTTTGCTCTTTCTTTTAACCTTGCTAATGACATGAGAATTTTATTTTGTAATTAAGTGCTTAAGCGAAATTTTATGAGAAGGAAGATTAGACAGAATCTAATAAAAAATGGTGTTGATTTTTTTACTTGAGGAGAAGTAAAATGCTAAGTGTGGGGGTATTTGATGAGTGCATAATTGTACATTATTTCAATGTATTTTATAAGCAAATATTATCATTTGGAATATGTTACTGCATCTATTTGGAATGATTTTGTAGATTTGTTGCTGATAAGAAGATATGGATAAAAAGCTAGAGTTGCAGCTTAAATTGGCACAGATTAAGAGTAGGGACTTAAGTGGCAAAAGGATGCAAGTTTGAGGTTTAGTTGCTGTTAGCCCCATATGAATGAAAAATTGGTCTATATGGCCATGTGGGCTCATATTGGAATAAAAGCATAAGAAAAAAGACAAACCCTAGCCAACTTACACAGCTATATACTTATACACGCGTGTAAAGAAAAGGGGAGGTCTGCAGAGGTTTTGTATGGAGATAGGGCAGTTTTTTGGTTATTGGAGTTTTTAATTCTCTTCTCCAGGAACACAATTTGATTGTCCGTCTGATTGATTTTATTCATTTACCATTGTTTTTGATTAATTCCTTTTCTAGTTTTTACAATCATGAGTGAGTAGTTTTCTTTGATTCAGTTCTAGGGAAGATATTGTGATTCAAAAATTATGATGTGTGTTATGATTTATTGTTTTTAATACTCCAATAATTCTAGAACCAATCCTTTTTTGATTTCTTAGTCAATTGTGTATTTGATCTCACATGTTGATTAAATTCTCAATTGTTATATGCTTTCTAATGCTTGTGCCGCATGTGTATTAAGTTTTAGATCAGAAGCAACGTCAATTTAATTGGAAAGGCATCTCTTATTCTGGTTAATTGATTAAAGAAGGATAGGACAAGATTTAATCTCTCAAGCGTTTCTTGATTGGTTGCTTGGCATGACTTATTTCTAGTACTTTATGCTAATGTCTCTTAATTAGATCATGCTTTCTAAAATCTAATTAATTGTTCACTAAGGAATTAATTATAAACATTTCTTGTAATTAATTCAATTCTGAAATATTCCGTTTTTCTTCTAGCATTAGGGAGAAGCGAGTTCATTATTGGATTAGGAGGGTAACGAATTTTTATACTTCAATGATCAGCAGAAATTAATGAATTATATGTCAACCTTAGAAATGAGCTTTCTATTACTAATAAATTAATTCCAGCTTGTTTACTTTAATTCTGTACTCAATTTCAATCACTAAAAACCCTTTTAAATTTCTATTATTGCTCACATAAGAAATTTGCTACATAAGATTCACAGGATTTGACCTGGTGGTTCCCTACTACTATAAATTTAAATCTTTGATTGGGGTAACTATTCATAATTATTTTTGGAAAATTTGACAAATTCACTGAAAATTTGGCGCTATTATTGGGGAGTCTTTTTTGTAAATTTCAATTTGTGAGCTAACTTATTTTATGTTGACCTAATTTGTAAATTTTAGGATCAAGTGAGCCTCTTTTTAATCCTGAAATTGAAAGAACCTTAAAAGTAGCAAGAAGAGCAAAGCGCCAAGCGGATTCCAACACACTTGACAGTGATTTTGAAGCAGAAAACCAGTTAACTATCGTAAAAGAATAGATGGCTGCACCACAGCAAACATTAAGGCAGTTGGCAACACCTGATGTTGTCCAACATCCACTGTGTATTGAATTTCTGAATATAAATGTGGGATTTGAGCTTAAATATGGTTTAATTCACTTACTCCCTACTTTTTATAGTTTTGCAAGAGAAGACCCACATAAACACTTAAAGGAGTTTCATATTGTTTGCACAACTATGAAGCCACATGGTGTAACAGAGGAGCAAATAAAGATGCGAGCTTTTCCATCCTCACTTGCAGATAAGGCGAAAGATTGGCTCTGCTACCTACCCTCTGGCTTAATACAAACATGGAATGACTTGAAGAGGACCTTCCTAGAGAAGTTCTTTCTAGCTTCAAGGGCTGGAACAATTCGCAAGGAGATTAGTGGGATCAGATAATACCCTGGAGAGTGTTTGTATGAGTATTAGGAGCGATTTAAGTAACTTTAACTTTGTGCTAGCTGCCCGCACCACCAAATTTCAGCTCAGCTATTGTTACAGTATGTTTATGAAAGACTACAACCCATAGAATACAACGTGATTAGTGCTGCTAGTGGCGGTGCCCTTATTGAGAGGACAATAGAATATGTGAGCACCCTGAACTCTAGAATTGCAGCAAACTCTTAATAATTTGGGACACACATAAAACACATTCCGAAGACGATTAACGAGGTTAGTTCTCTAAACATCGAATCATAACTTTTTGAATTAACCACTCTTGTCAGACAGGTTACTTTAGGGCAAGTGTAAAGCAACAAAGCATTTGGAATTTGTGCTGCGACAGAGCATCCAACTGATTCTTGCCCACAACTCTAAGAGGATTCATACCCTCAAGTCAATGCGGTTACTGGATTTGCTAACCAGCTAAGGAGATATGATCCATACTCTAATCAATATAATCCAAGATGGAGAGATCATCCTAATTTTAGATATGGACGGTAAGGCAACTAGCAACATTACGGTCAACAAAATGCATAGAATAATGGGCAACAACCATATAGACCACCAAGATTCAACAAACTATCCCCACCTCCACAAAATCAAGCATCAAGCTCAGGTATGTCATTAGAGGATATTGTTAAAGCTTTAGCAACTAACACTCAAGATTTTCAGTAAAAGATATGAGCTAGCAGAAAAGACCTAAGCAATCAAGTCTAATAACTAGCAACAACAATAGGGCGGTTAGATGCTAGAAAAGGGAAGCTTCCCGTACAACCAGAACACAATCTAAGGGAGAGTGCAAGTGCCATCACCCTTCGCAATGGTAAACAAATCCTAGCATCAGAACATGATGAAAT
This sequence comes from Erythroxylum minutifolium, assembly GCA_027123815.1. Classification (NCBI taxonomy): domain Eukaryota; kingdom Viridiplantae; phylum Streptophyta; class Magnoliopsida; order Malpighiales; family Erythroxylaceae; genus Erythroxylum; species Erythroxylum minutifolium. The sequence goes on along the minus strand of JAOTJB010267211.1, from coordinate 4,950 downwards.
GGTGGGAAAGGATACAGCAGAAATCTAAACTAGACTCAGACTAGGTAACTCAAAAAACAAAAATTTCAGAGATTCTGATTAAACCTCCCTTCCCTGGCAGGTTGATAACGCAAGTCAAGGATAATAAAAAGAAAGAAATTTTAGAGACATTTCAAAAATTAGAAGTCAACATTCTACTAATGGATGCAATCAAATAGGTTCCAAGGTACGCTAAATTTCTTAAGAAACTGTGCACGAACAAGAGAAGGCTACGCCTAGATGTGAAAATTCAGGTAAACAAAAACATGTCTGCTATGATTCAGAGGAAGTTACCTAAGAAGTGCACTGACCTAAGTATATTTTCTATACCTTGTGTTATTGGAAGCAAGAGAGTTCAGAAAGCAAGGTTAGATTTAGGGGCATCAATCAATGTTATGCCTTTATAAATTTTTAAACTTCTCAACTTAGGACCTTTGAAAGAAATAAGAGTCATTATTCAGCTTACAGATAGGTCTAACACTTATCCAGAAGGTGTCATTTAGGATGTATTAGTGAAGTCAATGAGTTAATATTTCCTATTGATTTTTATATTATAGAAATGTATGATGCTTCAGAAAAAGGGTCAGCTCAAATTCTGTTAGGACGACCATTTATGAAAACTGCAAGAACTAAAATTGATGTGCATAAAGGTACACTGTCTTTGGAATTTGATGATGAAATTTTCACTTTCAATAACTTAGAAGCAATGAAGTATCCTGAAGGCACTGAATCTATATGTCACGTTGGTGTTATTGACCGTCTCATCCAACAAGTTTTTGAGCAGGAAATTCCAACAGAAAACTAAGATGGTTTTATACAAAATGACGCAAGCAAGGAAGACAGTAAGGAGGAAACTCGAGAAATCCTGATGTTGGACAGTAATCTCAAGACAGTGTTACCTTCTATCGAGAAAGCTCCACAGTTAGAATTGAAACCACTACTAGAGAATCTTAAATATATGTATTTGGATGAAATAGAAACCTTACTAGTAATCATTGCTAATGATCTTACTAAATTGCAGAAGGGGAAACTATTGAAGGTCTTAAAGGAAAACAAGACAGCTATTGGTTGGATGTTAGCAGACCTCAAGGGAATAAGTCCTTTGGTTGGTTTGCATCATATTGCATTAGAATCAGACTCTAAACCAGTAAGGGAACCTCAGCGTAAACTTAACCTAGCAATGAAGGAAGTAGTTTTAAAGGAAATCCTTAAGCTACTGGAGCAAGGAATCATATACCCAATTGCTGACAGGCAATAGGTGAGCCCTGTCCACGTTGTTCCAAAGAAGACTGACTTCACTCTATTTCTAAACGTAAAAGACCAACTTATTCTGATGAGAGTTCCAAATGGATGGAAAATGTGCATTGATTATAGGAAGTTAAACACAGTTACAAGGAAAGATCATTTCCCTTTGCCATTTTTTGATCAAATGTTGAAGAGACTTGTAGGTAAGTCCTACTTTTGTTTTCTTGATGGTTTCTTTGGTTATTTCCAAATAACTATTGCACAAGAAGACTAGGAAAAAATCACTTTTACTTTTCCATTTGATACTTTCTCATACAAAAGGATGCCATTTGGATTGTGTAAAGCTCCTGGAACCTTCCAGAGATGCATGACGAGCATTTTTCCTAATATGATTGAGAATTGTAATGAAATTTTTATGGATGATTTTATTGTGTATGGAGATTCATTCAACCAATTCCTTGAACATTTGACCAAGGCACTAAGGAGATGCATTTAAACAAACTTGGTTTTAAACTTTAAAAAATGTCATCTCATGGTGTAGCATGGAATTGTTTTAGGTCATGTAGTCTCTGCAAAAGGCATATAAGTGGATAAGGAAAAGGTTGAACTTATTGCATTCTTCCTTACCCTGCTAACGGGCGAGCAATTCTTAGTTTTCTTATACATGCAGGTTTTTATGGACTGTTCATTAAAGATTTTTCAAAGATTCACAACCCCTTTCTAGATTGCTCCAAAAAGATATCAAATTTGAATTTAATGCAACTTGCAAACAAGCCTTTGATAAGTTAAAGGCATTGCTCACCTCAGTGCTAATCATTCAAGCCTCCAATTGGGACTACCGATTTGAAATTATATGCGACGCCAGTAATTACACTTCGGGAGCTATTATAGGACAGAGGATTGATAAGAAGAGTCATGTCGTCTACTATACCTTAAGGACTTTGAATCCAGCACAAGCTAATTACATAACAACAGAGAAGGTGCTTTTGGCAATTGTGTTTGCATTAGATAAATTTTGATCTTATCTTTTGGGCTCTAAATCTATTGTTTATTCTAATCATGCAGCTCTACGCTACCTACTTGCCAAAAAGGAATCTAAGCCCAGACTGATCCGATGGGTATTGCTGCTGCAGGAATTTGATTTGGAGATTAAGGACAGAAAAGGAACGAACAATCCTGTAGTAGACCATTTAAGCATAATCACAAAGGAAGAAGACTCTAAGCCAATTTTCGAATTGTTTCCAGACGAGCAGCTTCTGTTAGTCCAGAGTAAGGAACCTTGGTTTGCTGATTTAGTGAATTTTATAACTATTTGTGTAACACCCCACTCCCGAAGTGAGGGGATGTTACAGTTTGTACTTTTCCTTCCCAATTCATTAAAGCACAGAAAGATAAACTTAGGAGTGACTCACGATTTTACTTATGGGATTAGCCTTCCTTGTGGAAGATAGGTCTGATTAGATTATTCAAAGGTGTGTAACAAAGAAGGAAACCCATCCCATTCTTACACATTGTCACAGTTTTACATGTGGCGGTCATTTTGGACTAAAATGACTGCAAGAAAAGTTTTGAACAGTGGTTTTTACCAACCATCACTATTCAAAGGTTCTTACAATTTTTGTAAAAGTTGTGCTAAGTGTCAGAAAACTGGTAATCTCAGCAAAAGGAACGAAATGCCTCAAGTTCCTATGTTATTTTGTGAAATATTTGACGTATGGGATATAGATTTTATGGGTCCTTTTTCTAGTTCTTTTGGGAATGTTTACATGTTATTTGCGGTCGATTATGTTTCAAAGTGGGTAAAAGCAAAGGCCACTAGGACTAATGATTCTAAGGTTGTTGTAGGTTTTTTGAAGTCTAATATTTTTAGCAGGTTTGGAATTCCAACAGCTATTATCAGTGATCAGGGAACACATTTCTATAATTGAATACTTGAGGCTCTACTGCGTAAATACGGTGTCCACCACAAAATAGCAACTACCTATCATCCACAAACAAACGGTCAAACTGAGTTTTCTAATAGAGAAGTCAAAAGGATTTTAGAGAAGACTATTAACCCTAGTCGAAAGGACTGGAGCATGAGGCTAGATGATGTCTTATGGGTGTATCGGACAGCATACAAGACATCGATCGGGATGTCCCTGTACATGTTGGTATTTGGGAAACTCTTTCATTTACCAGTTGAAATTGAGCATAGAGCATTTTGGGCAGTGCAACAATGCAACTTGAACTTTAATGAGGATGGGGTGGAACGGAAGCTCTAACTCTAATAATTATAGGAAATCAGGTTGGACTCCTATGACAATGCCAAGATTTACAAAGAACGTACCAAGTTCATTCATGATAGAATACTCCAATAAAAATCATTCACAGAAGGTCAGAAGGTCTTACTTTTCTAATATAAGCTAAAGCTCCTACTAGGTAAACTTCACTCTCGTTGGATTGGGCCATTTGTGGTGAGGAAGGTTTTCCAAATAGATGCATTGAAATTCAAGGTATAGATTCTGGTTCTATTTTTAAAGTTAACGGTCACTGACTTAAACCTTTCTTAGAGGATATGATACCTACCCCAATAGCAGAGGAAGTTCAGCTGACCATTCTTATCCACCAGAGCGACTAAGGAAAAAAAAGGTCTAGCCAAAGACGCTAAAGAAAGGCACCACTGGGAGGCAACCCATTATTTTTTTCTTTTAATTTTGTTTTTTCTTTGGTACTTGGCTTTCATTCTAACTTTATTTTATTTTTTTAAGTTTTCAATTTAAACATTTTAGTTCTTAGTTTTAGTCTATTTTACTTAATTTGCGATTTTACCTCCTATATCTACTTAAGCTTGCAAATTTCCCATTTACTAATCATATCTAAGTATCTTATTCCAGGGCAAAGAACACATGCATCATCGAAGGCGTGCCCTATCCACTAAGGTGCAATAGAAAAGTAAATGCGAGAACTTAAAGAGAGGGTTCTGTAACGTACCTCAGTGGCTACCGACTGGCGATCCTTGACATTACACCCTAATTCTATTATTATAGACCCTGAATAAGCATATACAGGCATTTTCAATTAAAACATCCTATATTCTAAGTTTTGGGTCTGTCTTGCACGACCAAAGGCTTTATATCTGATAGAAAAGCCGCCTTCCATAATGACCGCAGCAGCACCATCGAGGCTCCACCAAGTCCTGCACCACAACCACCACTGTTCCATTACAACAATCAACATTCACTCCCATTTTGCGTTGACCAGCGTGACATACTACCTAGATCTGCTTCGGCTCGTCAATACCATGACATTTGGAGACCATTGTCACTCTAATCGCACTGATCTGTCACTAGAGCCGCCAATCAATATAGATCTTACGACCAACACCCAAATCGACTCTTGTACCCCTGCACCATAAGGCCCAAGGGGATTTAGCTCTCCTTTACTCCATGGAGAAGATGACAACGTGCGAGAGAGGCTGGGCATAGACACTAAGATGGAGAAGATGAGCACTTGAGAGAGAGGATGGGAATAAACAAGAAAAACAAAAATGGAGAATATGAGGACGTGTGAGAAAGGCTGGGAACAGAAACTAAAATGGAGAAGTTAAGCACTTGAGAGAGAGGCCGGGTGTTAAGTCAAGAGGACTTTACGATGACTAATTTTGATGACAATCAAATAATAATAATGTTAGAAACAAAAGAATGT
>JAOTJB010266701.1:0-17029 GCA_027123815.1 Erythroxylum minutifolium | reverse complement strand
TCCGAAGTTAAATGTGCTAGGGCAAGAGCAGTACCAGGATGGGTGACCTCCTGGGAAGTCCTGCGGAAAAACAAAACTGTGAGAGCGCGAGGCCCGAGAGGCCGAGGCTCAAAGCGGACAATATCTGCAAGCGGGTGGTCTGGGCTATTACATCTTCAACTCCTGCTTGATAGCCTTAAGTTTCTGTATACATATGTACTGCTTAGTCCCATAACAACCATGCTCTAGCACCTTCAATATTGCTTCTTGAAAGCTTGCCACACTAGTTAGGAAGTTGTTGAATTTGAATGGGTGGTGCATTCTGGAGGATGTGACTAAGAAATCAATCCTTATAAGAGTATGATCAGAAATTCCAAGATCCAAAAAATACGCAATACTTCTTGGGAAGGTAGTGAGCCATTCCACATTTACTAAGGCCCTATCTAGTTTTTTTCCTGATGTTCCATATAGAACTTTGCTTATTGGACCATGTAAACATATGTCCTTTCATTTGTAGATCTAATAGCTCCACCTCCTGCATAAATTCACATAAATCAGGGGAATAGTTGAGTAAGTTGCAGTTACCTTCAGCCTCTGACTTGAAAGCAGTTGTGTTAAAGTCCCTACACAACACCTAAGGGAGGTTCACTGAAATCTTAATGCTTCTTAGATCATTCCATAATTCAGCTCTTTGGAATCCTGTGTTGAAACCATAGACAAAAGTAGCTAAAATCTGAGAGTTTTCCATTTTAAAGTAGATCAGGGTATGTATATGTTGACGCCCAGATTCCAGGACTTCCACTTTCAAAAATTCTGCATCAAAAGCTATGATAATCCTACCATAGACATGACAGTGATGGTTAGTAATAAACTGCCAATTGTTTCCTAGACAATCCAATTTATTCAAATTTGCTTCCGTAATTTTTGTTTCCAACATACAAAACACCTTATGCTTTCCATGAAAAACAAAATCCCTTAAAGCATTGAGCTTGGAGGGATTATTTATTCCTCTAATATTCCAAACTATCAAGGTCATAATCAAGTTATTTTGCCTTTGGAGTTTTTCCTATTACTCCTCACACTTTTCCTAATCATGGCCTGTTCAGCCTCTAGATTACTGCCATTCTGCATATCTGCCCTTCGAATGCTTAGGTCTTCTTGTTGACTAGTGGTAGCACCCTTACTTGGATTAGGTTCATTTACTTCCAGATTAGTACCCCTGTTACTTGTTGAGCTACTACAGTCTTCAGCGATTTTATGAGTTGGTTCCTCCCTCTGCTGAACAGATACAATGTTAGCCTCCACCAGATTTTGATCTGTTGTTGGTGTAATGTCATTTGAAGGCAGGATCATGCTATGGCTTTCTGCTACATGTTCAATCTCCTCGATCTGTTTGTTATCCTCATGCTCTTGCTTATTCTTATCTAATCCCATTACTTCCTAATAATCTCCTTTTAAGAAGCTTCTACCCGTAGGTTTCCATTCCTTGCCCTGAGCCTGTAGAGATGGTTTCCATTGATAAGTTACATAAACCTTATCCTCTCTAAGAGAATTTTCATCAGCTAGCCGAAGGATAGGGACATAATCTTTCATTTCCTTGGTAATGTCCATGCTAATGCATAATCTAGCAAAACCTACTCTTTTCCTTAAAGCTGTATTCTCATCCATGCAAATAGGCTTCCCCAGGTAGCGTGCCAACATATTTAACGTTTTAGTGGTCCAATACTCCAAAGGAATATTATGGATGTTCACTCATAGTGGAATAATCTTCTTCCTAATTTTCTCGAGCTCCATTCCAGGCTATCAATTTTGTAGGAATAAAGGGAGTTGTGAGATATGCCAAGGCTCTTCTTCTATTACCTTTAGGGCTTCCGATTTGGAAGAAAAGGTAAAAGATGATATTATCCTCCTCAAATAACATTAACTCCATGAGCCCTCTACCTTTCCAATTCCTTGTAGCCCATGCTTGAATGATAGGAAATGCATGCCTTTTATCCATGAAGAATCCAACTAGTGTAGCTTCACAAGTCTTTACTCCTTGCTGTAAAATGTCTAGGCTAGGAGCAACCATCATCTTCCCTTCAAATTCAACCGGAGGGCTGAATACCAGTGGGGAATTTGAGGCATCTCCCACAACTTGTTTCCAAGTTCTCCTAGTGCCTCCTGCCCTAGTTCCATTAGCAGTAGCTGCATACCCCTTGGGATCAACTTCTGTGGAAATTTTAGGATTAGCAAGGGGAAGGGAGGGGGAGGAGGCTGTAGTATTAGGGGGGATGGGTTGGTAGATTTAGGGTTAGGGTTAGGGTTAAGGTTAGGAAATGTGGATAAAAGAGGTGGAAAGTCTAAGTTCATGTTTGTGTTGCAGGTCAGATCTGGGACAGCCAAAAAGCAGGGAAGGAATGCCAAGAAGAAGAGAGAACAGGTAGGGGGTGCATTGCAGTGAAACTGTTTTGAGTTGCAGCTGTGATGAGGGCTGTGGAACGAAAATTGGTAGGGAAAGGATTTTGCGGGGTGAAATGGTATGGGAAGGAAGTTTGAGTGAAGTATGTATCTCTGCTTGCAGGTTTGTGAGGGGGGGGCTGGTGCTTGCTTTGAGGAAGAAGAATAAAGAAGGCAGACGAAGGGTAAGATTAGGCTAAGGAGAAGGGGGTTGTGATGGAGATAGATGAGAGGGAGGTGGGAGGAGGTGAGCGGCAATAGAGGTTCAGTTAAGGCATTCCGGCGGTGGAAGTTCAGGTCAGAAGTAACCACGAGTGAACCTTAAGTTTCCTTCCTGGCGTTTCTCGACTAACCACAAACTTCATATATACTCACGGGCGTGATATCTTAGGTCACCCCCGTAAGACATTTTTAAATTTATGATCTCTTCTAGCTAACTAATATGTATTGCATCTTTTGTTTAGCTAAGTAATACCCCTGAGACATATTTTTAAATTTATGATTTCTTCTGTTTAGCTAACTAATAAGTAATATATATTACATCTTTTGTTTAGCTAAGTAATAAGTAATATGTATTACAAGTATAAGTCAATTCTACAATAGCTAAAAACAAAATTATAAGAATAAAAGTTGACAATTTTAATATACATGCCTCTCATGGGTGTGACATCTTAAGTCACACCAGTGAGAGTATTAAAATAAATAAACGCTTCTCATAGGTGTGACATCTTAAGTCACACCTGTGAGACATATTTTTGCTAATAAGTAATATGTTATTAAAATATTCAACCGAGACTCTCAAATGTTCTATCTTTATGCAGTCACAGAGCCCTTTAATCTTAAACTAACCCTCTTGAATGTTCTACTTTTATGCACTCACAAAGCTCTTTCTCTCTCCTCCTACTTCGTCTCCTTCCTCTCAAGTGACGATACTCAATTTAACGATCTTATTTATTTTCTTTTAATTGTTATTATTATTTCAAAAATTTGTTGACCATTACAGTTTCAACGACAACATAGAGGGAGCTTGTATTGGGAAACATATCCTCCTCAAGTGTATTTAGGACTTCGCGTTAGGTATTCATTTTATTTTACTTCCGTGGAATTTCCTTTTGCGTTGTTTTTTAGGGGTAACCATCTTGGTCAGCTCAAGTCCTTTATTATTAATTATTTTTTGGAGTCTGAAGTCGCTTTGGACGATGTGGCTTCAGTTGCTCAATTTGGTCTCCATTTGTTCAACTTATTATTTTTTTCATGACTTGTAAGTCCAAATCTCCATTTCTTTCTGTATTTTTGGGTCTCCTTTCTTAAAATTTTCTTTTAGTCCTTGATCATGCGATTTTAACTTGCATTTGGTGTTGACAGTTGGGGTTTCTTTTCTGTATATTTAGCTTTGACTTTGAAAGTTTCCAACTTTTTAGTGTTTGCTACTCCATTGGATGCTATATTTTATGGTATTTGATGGTTTGTAGTCAATCATTTTTGGGTCGAGAAGTTTTCCTCTATAATTTTCTTTTCTTGATCTTGTTGTTCTCTTCGTGGTAGGTTGTTTGCTGAGAGAACTGATCAAAATACGACTCTCCTGTCACAAGTGGAACTCCATTGAGTGATGTCCATCATGAAGTTGAACCTCTTGTTGATCAAAAGACGCAACCAGAGCATAAAGGTGATGCTTCTGTAAAATTACAGGATCAACTTAATGAGGTAACTCTTCAAAACAAAAGATCGTACAAATATATTTTAAAAATATTTACCACAATTTACACTGTAATACTTAAAAAATTGTTCTTGTTAATTATTACTAATTGATACATTTAGTTGTATGTAGGCTCAAGTACTGCTTAAGACTGCAAATTCTACTGGTCAGTCAAAAGAGGCACAGTTGGCAAGGGTAAGTTTTAGTTAGTGTTAGGATATTTATTATATATCTTTTATATAGTTTTGGCATTATTTATTAATTGGACATATAAAATATTAATTAGATAATGATTTGGATTCAAAAGGTATATGGATAGTCCTCTAGTTGAAAAAGAATTCTACACTACATTGGAGTCTATCTTCATAGAAATATTGGAATTAAATTATTGCTGATTTTGTGTGGATTTTGGATATTGAAAAAAGAAAACAAAAGGATGTGGTTGTTGTGTGATTGAAGTAGACGTCTATCTACGCCTGAAGAATGTCTCATGGCAGTGTGCTTAAAAATAATGGATTGTATGGATTAAGAATGTGAGTGGAGTGGGCATTGAAAACAAGGAGCTTCTGTGGTTTTTGGTTTCTTGGAAAAATGGGGAGGGGGCATTAAATTAATGTGAGAGTTGTGGCTTGGGTGAAAAGATGGATTTTGTGACCAACGTCTAACTTGCTTTCAGTATGCTTTTGTTTGAGAACCTATGGCTAAGGTTTTGTGAGAAGCATAAGTTATTTGTAGTGTGTGTATCTTGCATGTGTGTCCATCAATTAAAGGTGCAGTGGGTGTCAAAATTGAAGATAATGTGTTTTAATTGGGTGCTGAAAAATATACAGCTGAAGGCGAAAGTGCATGGTGTGCGTGTTTGCTAGTCAAGAGACTCACACCCATCCTTCTGCCGTATTGTTTATTGAACTTCTACAGTTATTTACAGTTGGCAATTTTAGTGCAGTGGTTGAAGTTCCTGTTAGACTTTGGAATGCACTGTGCCTTACCCATCATCTGAGCATCTCTGATTTGTTGTTGACAAAGACGTAACATATGGGGTATGGTCCATGCGTGAGTTGCTAAAACTTTCTTCAGGGATTATTTACGTATTTGAGCAGCAGAGTTAAAGAGGTTTTCGTGAGTTGATGTTGGAGTTTGCAAAAATCAGTCCATAGTTTGCTGCGACAACTTTCAGATGTATTTCACTGGAGCTTAACTTTTGGGATGTTGTTCTTTTCTTTTGTCTCAAGTGTTTTAGATTTTGTTGCTAGTTATTTTATTCACTTGAGTTGTTCCTTAATTATTTGATTAATTGTCTTTGATTAAGAGAGGTATAGAAAAATACTCTGTTGAGGTTAGTGCGAGACGGTCGTACTATTGGGTGTGAAAATCTTTCACGAAAAGTGAGGTTGAGAGATAGTGTCAAGGGTTGAGTGGTGTTAGCTTAGTAAAGCCTTGAGTAATTCTATTGTACTTCAGTGAAGGTGATTAACCTGGGTGAGGGCCTCGCAGACGTAGGCAAGGAGTGTTGAATTGCATTACCAAATTTTTGGTGTTTTTATTATGTTGTTTTTGTTCGGTTTTATTTTATTCGTGTCAAAGAAGGTTGTGGAAAGTTTGTGAAACTATTACCCCCTACGAATTTTTTTCAGTTAGCATATTTGTTCGTATGCATTTCTATGCTGAAATGTGATTGTGATTTATATTTGTTACTGGCAACAGGTCAAACACATTCACTGGGCTGTCAACCATTTGTATGTTTTCACTAGTAGCAGAATTGACTTTTGAAATTCAAAATGAAGGTTTGTACTGGACTCTAAATCCCGCGTTCAAGAATACAAATATGAAAATGCCCAACTGGAAGAACTTCTTGGTTTAGAAGTGAATGCAGAATCTATATTCTGTTATTGATCTAGTAACTTCACCTTTACATGTATATCATCTAGTATTGCTGCAGTTATATTGAGCATTTTGGATGATGTCTTAATAGAGAGAGCTCACTAAATCATATGAGGCTTCCATAAAGCAACTATAGCAAAATCTGTATATATCTAAAAGTGAAGTGACACTAGTAGAGTCTAATATGATTAAGGCTTTGGCTGCTAAAAATGAAGAAATTGAAGCACTTGTTAGTTCTATGGAGGCACTTAAGAAACATGCTGCTTTATTTGAAGAAAATTTGGCTTCCTTGCAGGTTGCTGCTGCTTCTAATTTATGACTTGATGCATTCATATTTTTCATATATTTAAATAGTCGTGAAGGAATTGTCAAATATTTAAATAGTTAAGAAAGAGTCCCAGAAATTTAGGCAAAGGGCTTTGTTCAATGCCTTGTTTTTCAATTAAACAAATAACTTAATAACCTTATGTAATCTGTCACTGTAATTATATCATCGTTTCTAGAATATTATCTGTAAGTCTCACTTTCTCACTTATTCTATATTTTAAAAGAGATGATGGTAAATAATAACATATGAGCACTTTTTTTTCTTCATTTTCTTATGTACTATGGTGCAATTACTTGTTTTGTTTGTTGTATTCTAAGTATCTAACCTTCCTTTCTTTTATTTGAAACCATCATATTTCTGTAAAAATTATGATGAGAAATCATTGCATTTCTATAAAAATTTAAGTGAATTTCACTGCATTTCTTCCAATGTGGTAACACTTCACTAAGTTCAGGCAAATGTGGACATTATTCTGAGAAATAGGGAGCTCACAGAGACAAAAATGATGCAAGTACATCAGTTGATCTTCCTCACCACTAATGTTTCTTTTATATTCAATTGTTTTGACATATTCTTGCATACTACATTATCTTAGAAGTCTGATATATCATTTAGTACTTTTAAGGGTGTATGAGAGAAGTTAGCCTCTGCTGAACGAAGAGCGGAAGAACGTACAACTCATAATGACACCAAAATGGTTTGTGCATAATATATGCATGCTTGAGAAATTATTTAAATCTAGATGAAACTTGTATTATAATCTTCAATTGTGAAATAGGCAGCAATGGAAAGGGAAAGGGAAATGGAACATAGAGTTGTTGAGGCATCTGCAGACCTTGCCAGGACCCAGGTAATTATAGAAATAACACGTGTCTTTATACTAAATTATATATTGCCATTCAAGGTAGTTGATAATGGGAACAGTCACGACTTAGGTAACTGATTTTCACCTTGAAAATACTAGAATACTCAAATTATTCAAGCTTACCCAACTCCTAGAATGTGCGTCAAGCTTATCCAACTCCCAGAATGCGCGTCAATGAATCAGGAGTTACAAGACATGGAAGCTCGTGTTCGCCGGGGACAAAAGAAGTCTACAGAAGAGGCAAATCAAGTGATTTAGGTACCACCGTGAAGGTCTAGAGTGTACTTTAGCAGGATTTTGAAGATCTTTTTTTAATATTATACAAACAGTATGGGATGAAAATTTTCCCAGTTTTATTACTTCATTATACAACTTGATGTTATATTGAAGAATCTTTTTGCCATCATTCATTTGGATGCTGATTTACACATAAGAAGTACTGTAGTCGACCAATCTGATTGGAGGAGCATACTTAGTGAATTCAGTTGGTAAAATATTGACCCACATTTTGGTTTTGGTCGAGAAGTCGTTTTAGAACTGATCAACGTATGCATCTTTTTTGCATTTGTTAGAGACTTTAAAATTTCTCCTCTTGGGCTGTTTAACTATGTTTTTGGCTTATTGAGTGAATTCAGTTGGTAAAATACTAACCCACATTTTGGTTTTGGTTGAGGAGTCCTTTTAGAACTGATCAAAGTATGCATCTTTTTTGCATTTGTTAGTAAACCTTATTACTTCTATAGTTATAAGAAATTTAGATAAAAAGTATAGCCTTGTCTTTTTGTTGTAGGTTATAATTGCTTCCCTTTTTCTGTTGTTATTTATTGGATTAGCCATTGACTATTATATCCTATTGTTATCTCCTATAGTATGGCCATTAAAAGCATGAATTATGGAATGGTCATGGTCGCTGCATATCCTTTTTCACATTCTCCTTTATAGGTTTCATCTTTGGAATTTTGTGAAGAGATTTTCTATATCTCCTTGTTTTCTAGTCTAGATATTCCCTGATTTCTATAATTGGTTTTAACTATATTTTTTCTTAAGTGCACATGGTGGTACGTGATTATTTATTATTTACTGCCTCCTTCTGATATAAATTTGGACACAGAGACTAGAAAGATGAGTGCGTATCTCGTTGTGTGGATGTTTTTCAAATCCTTGTAATATTATTCAAAATTTTAATTATATGACATATGATGGTCATGATATAGAAGTCAAAATAGCTTCAATGCAATCTTCTTTAATAAAATTCTTTTGAGTTGTTATTAATGGAAAATTGTTGAAATAAAAAATCTATGGGTTCCATTGTGATTATTTACACTTATTCTTTTTGGTTTGGCTGTTGTTTCATGAAATAGCTACACCATTCTCAAAACAATTAGTGGAACGATATGTTAAAAATCTTATTTTCTTCCTGAGTTTGGTTGACCAGATATGGGATGTTGCTTCTGAAAGGTTGAGGCTGGCACTAACAAAACATTAAACAAGTACGAGGTAGTTAATTCTTATTCTCTTATGTGTTACTGCAATTGCATGTGACTAAACTTATTTTTCAAGAATTAATCGGTTAGTATATTTCTTTTTGTAGGCCTTGCTATCAACCAAAGGCATACATATATGTTTTCTGCTGGCTGCTCGCGGTGACAATATTTGTTGTTTATTTTTGTTCACATTTGATCTTGTAACAATGTGAATCTTATATGTATTCATCTATTTATTGAAGTTAGCAAGAATGTTATTCCCTGTTAGATTATATGCATTGGAAACAAACATTTTTATGAAACAATAAAGTGCTTATTTCCAACAACTGTTAAAATTTTATAAATTATGAAAGTTATTTTATAAAATTAATTTAATTTTGTACAAGCAAAAATAAATATATATTTTCAACAGTAATGTATAAACTGTTAATATATTAAAATTAATAATATGTTACATTAATCAAAACCTTTTAAAATAATAATTTATTTCGGTTTCATTTTATCATCTAAATTGAAATATATAAATATTAATAATATTGTTAATGATTTTATTTATTTCAATAGAAAATAGAATTTTAATTTTATAATATATGAGAATAATTTCTTCGAAAATTTATTGATTTTGTTCAGTAATACAACATTTAGTAGACACTTTAAATGCATGTATAAAATAGTGATTCTATAAGAAAAATAATTAGATTTGAAATTTAGAAGGACTAACCATGGAATCTACTTCTCCTTTTGGCTTGGCTTTCATATATTTCTGTAAATAGCTACATGTCTCACAGGACTTAACATGTCACACCCTGATAAGAATGAATCGACCATCCGTCCCACTATCTATTTAATTAACAGCTAGATTGATCCGCACAATTCTCACGGGTGTGACTTAACATGTCACATATGATTGCTACCTGCATTCTCACGAGTGTGACTTAACATGTCACACCTGTGAGCATGTGAACTCTAAGTGAAAACAGATTGTTAGACCACTTTTAGCTGATTGTTTAGCTAATTTGTGAAGGGTTAACATGTGTTTTTTTCAATAGCTTAGCTAGGGTTAAGAAAAATTGCAGAGAAAAACCTCATGTAAGTTTTCGATGGTGAAGGAGAATGAAGGCAACTATTTCTGAGAACTAAATTTATGTCGTATGAATCTGGTTGGTGAAAACATTAAAAAGAACTGCATCATATCAATCTTCGATTTCAACATAAAATCTTAGGAACAGATTTTATCGCTGATTTAAAAGATACGCTGAGAAATCTTTGGAACAGATTCTATCATCGATTTAACAGATATGCTGATTTAAAAATCTGATGTTATAAATTAATTTTATTCAGTTGTTAGTAATAAATTTGATATGTTATTAAACATGCCTCACTCGTAGTTTCTTACTCATCAGTGAAATCTTCCGCCACATTTATTTTCTTTGTATTGCTTAACTTCATTAGAATGAAGAATAAACTAAAGTTATATCAGGTTAAGAATATCTTTCCCAATCAATTGAACAAAATAAAGCTGTCTTGCATCATCTAACCAAGCAAACTTCTCTGTCGCTTAATCAGGTCAGATCTTTTCTGTTTTTCTACTTTTTTGGTTTTTTTATGAAGAAGCAAGATTATAAGATTATATTAGTGCACAAAATATTTTCTGCCTTTAAAACATTATTTTCTACATGATGATAGAAGAAATTTTGTAACAAGTCTTATATTAAACGGTTCCTTAAAGCTAACGGTGGCGATGTTAAGTTAGCTGCAAAAATTTTAAAGGCTTGCCTTTCTTAGAGAGAAAGCGTATTTATCGCAATGTAACAGTAATTTGTATTATAATATTCAAATTTTCTTAGTAAATCCTTTTTTTAACTTTTTTCATTATAAATAAATCTTATGCTTTTATTATAAGTTAACAGAGTTCAACATTAAAAATATGTAACATTGCTTCAAAATCCTGCGTTATTTTACTTTCTGTTTTTTATGTAGAAAAGTTGACAGCAGATGATTTTTCTGCTAAAATCACTTAAGAGTTTGCTTATGTAGCTGGTAAAGATGAAGATTCGAGACCTGTTTTGGTCATTTTCTAACTCTACTGATTATGTTTTTCCACTTTTTTAAACTCAAGGAAATTATTAATTAAATTGTTTATATATATATATTTATTCTAAATTTTATCTTGGCTTTTGTTACATCTTAATATTTATTGTTACTTTATTTTCATTGGTTTAAGATTTTTTGCCTTAAACAAGATTACAGGAAGTTTGGTTCTCGAAAACTGTAAGTTACCATAAGTAATTTTTGATTGTGTGTTTATTTCAATTTTTATTCTTCTTAGTTAATCATATCAACATTCTATCTTTTTCTTCAATTTTTTTAGGTTCACACGCTTCATTGCCTTTACTTTGGAAGTAGCCGTATCAAGTATGCGAAAAGACTGTGAACACTTTGTGTTTCTTTTTTGATGGCAGTATGTTGATTTCGCTATTATGCCTTTCCTGTATTTAGTAAAACCTTTAAATGAGATTTAAATCAGTAGCTGCATATAATTTATTCATATTTTATCTTATAATTTATTTTTCTTATCTTCTTAGGATTTTTCAAATCTGCTTTAACTTTCATAAATGTACTTTTATCAACGTTGAAAATTGTTACCGATTATTACCCGTCCAGACTTTACAAAGCTATATATATATATATACTTGTATATGTTAGCTGCCTTTTAACTTCTTTATGAAAAAAAATTCATTCTTTACACTTTTTAACATACATAAGCCTATTACTACTTTTAACTTATAATACATACATACATACATACATACATATATATATATATATATATATATATGCCTAATTCTTGTTTATTTTATCTACCTTTTAACTTCTTTATGAAAAAATATTCATTCTCTACACTTTTTTAACATACATGAGCCTGTTACTGCTTTTAACTTATAATTTAAATTTTGGTTGGTAAGTAATTATGAAATGTTGATGATTACAGGGTATACGACCATTTGTTGAATTTTCAACAATGACTATGGTGGTTTTTTCACTAGACTTTGAAGAATCATTAGAATTTCATAATTTATGCAATCACCCACAAGATTCTTCCCTTCAATTTCACCTTTCTTTAATTAAATCAACACCTAAACATGATTTATCTTCGTCAAGGTTTTCATTTATTGTATCACAACATTCTAACTCAGTAAAACCATGGTACCTTACTTTAACTCGTCCAACTATTTCAGAGATTGAATCCACTAGAAACTCTCCTTTGGGATTAGCACAAATAAACTCATTCAATGCAAGATCTATTTCCTTTGCATCACCCATTAATAGAAGGGGGAAACATCAAAACATCAAATCTTAGGCAACAGCCACCCAACAAAGCTTTATTTCCCTTGACTTCCATTCCACAACGTGTAAGCATAATAGAAACACCTAAAATTACTCAACCACAAACCCGATAACCCCTCTTTCTTTCGATCACCCACCATGTTTTTATTTTCCAAAAAAAATATAAATCTCACAATTCTCACGAGTCTTTCTTACCCTTTTTAAGTTTTACATAATCCCTTATAACAAGGCCATTTACAGGTCAATTATGCGACCGCCGATTGGTGGTATTTTGTCTATCGTACCTCCTCATCTAAAGCGTCATCACATGTCAGTATCGTATCGGTTTTAAAGCAAGACATCAGCTTACATTCTTCATCGATGAAATCCCTTTTGTGTAGCTGCGTACAATTTAAATCCTTTTATGTAGTAGAACGATGATTGAAATCCTTTTGTGTACTAATGAAATCCTTTTCTTTACTCTTTATTATTTGTCTAACTTTTGTCTACTAATGAAATCCTTTTCTTTACTCTTTATTATTTATCTAATTTTACATTAACAAAGCAACAACTTTTTGCATTATGTAAATAATTATTATTTTAAAAATTATTAAGGTTAGGTTAGAAGAAAAATTTTAAATGCTAAAAAAATTTAAATATTTCTAACGTGTTTGGTCTTTTATTTTATATTTAGAATTTATATTTTTTCATTAAGTGATTTATTTAGTATGTATAGTTTAAGATTTAAAAATAAGAAAACTTACCTAATATACACATTCACGGCTGTGACTTCTTAAGTCACAACCATGACTTCTTTTATTATTATTGCTTTTTATCCTTTAAGTCACAACATTATCTCTTTCGCAATAATCCACCTTTTATTAGAAGAAAAATTTTCAAAAAACTAATAATCCAAAAATAAAAATTTTAATGCTAAAAAAACTAATATCAGTATAGCTTCAACTACAATTATGAATGTTTATTTTATATTCAAAATTCATATTTTTCAAAATTATTAAGGGTATCATATTAGAAGAAAAATTTTTAATGCTAAAAAAATTAATATATTTCTAACGTAAACAATTTGATATTTTATTTCATATTCAGAATTTATATCTTTTATTATAGAAAATAAGAAAACTGACCATTATATAACTTATATAATACTTTCGTACATAATACGAAAAGTCACAACTGTGATAAGGGGCACGGTTGTGACTTAAGAAGTCACAGCCATGACTTCTTTTATTATTCAGTTTTGAATTATTATTGAGTGGCATAGTTGTGACTTAAGCATGAATTCTTTCATTTTTAATTATTATTTAGCACGACTGTGACTTAAGAAGTCACAACCGCAATTTCTCTTAATTTTATTAAATTATTACTTCCTTCCATATTTCTAAATTAACTCAGCTAAATTTTATTTAAAAAATGAATAATTATCAAAATTTTAATTATCTCTCTATTTAGCTGTTTCAAATTTCTTTTATTAGAGGAAAATTTTTTAATGCTCCAAAAAACTAATATCAGTTTAAATTCGAATACAATTATTATCTTTTATTTTATAATTAAAATTCAAAAATTTTAAAATTTATATCTAATTATTAAGTAATTTATTTAATATATATAATTTGAGATTTATTATAAGTGTTATTAAACAATTACTTAACTTAGAAAAACATGTTATAGACTGGCTTAAAATTTTATTTTTTGAAATTTGTAAATAATTTTTTATTATCTATAATTTATGATTTATCATAAGTATATTTGCAAAGAATTATACATATTTCTTGATATTAATAAATAACTTTTATTTATTTAATTTTTATAATTAATGATTCATTATCATAGAATTAGTAATGTAGTTCTTTAAATTGTTATTCAGCGGCACATGAGTTCTTTGACTTTTTACATTATTATTAAGCACAGTTGTGACTTAAGAAGTCACAACTGTGATTTCTTTTAATTTTATTAAATTATTATTGCCTTCCATATTTCTGAATTAACTCAGCTAAAGTTTATGTAAAAAGAAATGAATGATTATCAAAATTTGTATTGTCTCTCTGTTTAAAATTGCTTTTATTAGAAGAAAAAATTTTAATGCTCCAAAATTTTAATATTAGTCTAACTTCAAATACAATTATTATCCTTTATTTTATATTCAAAATTCATATTTTTTAAAATTAATATCTAATTATTGCTTAATTTATTTAATATATATAATTTGAGATTTATTATAAGTGTTATCACAAAAAAATACTTAACTTAGAAAACTTACCTTGGAAAACTTAACATGTTATACACCAGCTTAAAATTTCATAGTTTAAAATTTGTACATAATTTTTTATTATCTATAATTTATGATTTATCATAAGTATATTTGCAAAGAATTATTTCATTGACCATTGTGACATATTTCTTGATGTTAGTATATAATTTTTATTTATTTATTTTGTATAATTAATGATTTATTGTCATTATATTGCAGAGAATTAGTAATGTAGACAAATTATTTAAGTGCTTTAATAATATATATTAACAACTCATTGTTTATATACATGATGATTCAAAAAAACCTTTCAAGTAAGTCATGATATCAATCAATTCCAAAATTTATCACATTACACCACTCTGATTAACAATAGATTCCAAAATTTTTTAAGCCTCGTGCATTTTAACTCATAATTTATTATATGTGATACTTTGATGGATAGAATGTTGCTAGATTGAAACAAATCAGGTAGTTGAGAAATAAAATTTTTAAATGTCAATAGTTATCAATTTAGTCTATTGATGGCTTTCTATTATAAATAATATTGTACTAGCAACCAGAGATTAGGTATCACATCTGTATCTTTTCTTCTCTAACCATACAAATGTTTCCTTCTCACTATATTTACGAACACGTTCGTCTAGCTCCAAACTATAAAAAGTCATATATTCAAGGCATCACTTGTTCTCTGTTATAGTGAAAAAGAGTTCATCTTTGTTTATCCAACATCTGTAAGATCTTAGTTAACATTATCATATGTTTTTGTTCTTAAGTTTATTAATTTTTTAAAATCAATTTAGTGACTATATCCACTTAATGGAGTTAGAGAAGATGAATTGCATGTATCGTATTATCTTAGTTATTCATTCGTGCAAAATATATAGTAGAGCTATTTGACATCTTCGAAGGTCTCACGGGTGTGACTTAACACGTCACACTCGTGATATCCAACAATATTACCTTCGTTTTACTTCTCGTTGTGTAAAATATATAATGGAGCTATTTTTATCTTTTTCAATCTGTTGCATGAAATCGTCAATTTTTAAGAAAGTGAGAATACTAAATTACGTGTCGCATTTTATCCTAATCAGTCTTTTTTTCTGCTGTAAATTGAACGCACCACATCTTCAATTTAGTGAACAAGAGTTGGCTTTGTTTATCCACCATCTATAAGTTCTTCGTTTCCTTTATAACATTATTGTTGGGAAAAATATATAATAGAGTTGTTTTCTATCCACGGTTGTGAATTAACCTTGACTTACATAAACTTCTTAATATAGTTGACAATAGAAATAGGGTTGACAATAGAGATTAAATGTGTAGCATTATATCCTATTAATCTTTCATTTCATTCATTGTTACTATGCTAGGTAGAATATATACCAATCTGGACTTAAATGGACTTTTTTGATAGAGTTCGCAACGTGTTTCACATTTTATCATCTTTTCTATAATACATGACAAAATGTGCTAATTTCTATCATTACGCGGTCTTGACTTGCACAACAGTCAACTCACAAATTTTCCACTCACCACATTTAGCCTTTTAAATATGTCTTTTTCTAAAATAGTTTTTGTTTAAGGTTTTTTTTCTTGTTAGTCTTTCCCTTATTTAGTTATGTTTATTTTGCTAAAAATTTTATTATATAAAATTTCATTTTATGTGTTATATTTTTCAACTGACATAAAATAACCTGTTTATTTCTTTTAATCCTTTATTTACCTCACAATTTATTCCAGTAATATTATTATGGTGACCTTTTTAAATTTTTGCATTCTATCATTTGTTGTACGTAAGATATTAACGTTAATGTTATTAATACTGATATTTAAATATCTAAAAATATTATATATATATATATAAGACTAATATTGTCTAATAAATAATTAATAAATAATTAATTAATTATTGTTAATAGTCTTTATCTTCGCTAAACTCTTTTTTGCATTCAGAGATGGATAGAAATGCCAAGAGACCTAAAAAATGCTGAAATGCTAGAAAATGAAAAAAACGAACTCCTACGACAACGTAGATAAGCTCATGCTGTAAAAAAATAATCATTACTTTGCCTTCTTGTTCTCAAATAGTTGGTCATCAACCTTTCTATTCTACCATTGATAACGTACCTTCTGACGGTAAACTTTTTTTTGGTCAATCTACTGATCAACTAGCACAAAATCAATTTATCAATTTTAACGTTAATCATATCAATGCAACTTATTTCTTTCTCTAACTAAAAGAAATTTTTTATGCAAAGTCAATAGGTGAAGCATTTAATATCACGTGTCATATTTTAGATTGTCCAACTATATCTTGCTCTTCAATTCAACCTAACTTAATGATACCTATCGAGAATCAAGGTATAAATCTTTTTACCTATGTTCTTTCTATTTTTATTGTTACTGCACAAAGTCATCAAACTTTCTCTGAATCTTTGAAGGGATAAATTGTCATCATTCTTCATCAAAGTTAACATTCTTATATAATTTATCTGTTGAGCCCTTACAACTTCGTGTTGCTCCAAACTGTGAACATTCTGATGCAAAGAGATTTTATCTAGAGCCTTCGTCATTTTGCTGTTCATTAGGAGAGATTTCCATTATTGCTCCTCAAATGCCATATGCTCAAAAATGATTATTTATTAGTAATGATGAAGAATTTGGACATTTCAGGAAGAACATTCATACATACAATAATAATGTGCCTTTTACTTCATATGGAGCTAGATATGATCGAGAACTAACCAAAAATAAGCAA
>JAOTJB010265989.1:0-17041 GCA_027123815.1 Erythroxylum minutifolium | reverse complement strand
CCAATAATCCAATAATTCATAATCAATTAGGTTAGCGTTAAAGATAGGTAAAAATTTCCCTTTCTCTCAATTGATAGTTTCTTTAGGTTGATTTTTGACAGTGGTTGCAACTACTACTTGTTAATATTTTGTGATTGATTCTTAAATTGAATTACTTGATTGAATTGCATTCCTATTTTAGTTTCATTACATTTTAAATATTACGAATTGTTTTGGCCTTAGATTTTAAGATTAGGTTAACCCTCCTCGTAGGATCGACACCATAGGTACTATGCAAATGACATGTATGCTGGTGAATTATCGAGGTTAAATATTAAAACTTACACATACCGAAAAATGCGATCAGGCCCTTTTTAAGGAAATTGGGTTAAGAATAAAGCTAGTAGCCAGTTGAGAGTTGTGATATAATTGAGTAATTAAGGGCATTTATGATAAAATGTTTGTCTTTGCATCAAAAGGCTAGAATGACAATCCAACTAAGTAAATAAGAAAAGTTACCTAGTTGAGTAAATAGGGGACATTCATGAAAAGTTATTTAAGTCAAAAGACTAGGTGATTGTTAAAGAAAATATAAAAGAAAATGGTGCTCGTAATAAAATTTAACCTATTGATCTTTTAAAATAGCAAGAATTTTCATAAAAGGATACTTAGTGATAGGTTACCCATTTAATTGATTAACAATAATGAGTGCATGCTTACAAGTGTCATAGGTGTATGAATAAAGTGTCAATTGATAGTTATAGCTCATACATTATTTTAATAGGTGTTTTAGTGTGTTTATAGGTGTTTATTAAATGATTTTTTTGCACGTATAGGCTTACAATTATGTTAATGTGAGTGTTTATTTATATTCTAAGTTTTGGTGTCGTTTAGAGTATGTTTTCATTCTTAGTTACATGTTTCTTGAGGTGTTTGATGTATTTGTTAGTGTTGGAAATTAGATAGGTGAAGAATAAGAGAGTTCTACATGCATAGAGCTGTATGGGTAATGTTGCAATTGTAACTCCTATATCAAGGTCATGATAGACGAGAATTATTAGAGTCACAATCGGCTATCCATTGTCATGATTGTGTCAAAAAGCAAGTTCACAGAGTCACAATCTTAACAAAGGTTTCCTAGGCGTAACTTTTTTTCATCTATTTTAGGGCTCGAGGGTATTTTTAGAGCCAACCAAAGGGTGAGCCTTATAAAGCCTAAAAAAGAGAGCCACCATCTTACAAAAAGTGGATCAAAAAAGGAAGATCGAAAAAGACGTCCATATTATCAGTTTTCCAAATTAGGCTCCAAATAGAGTTTTTCTTTCTTTCTCCTTTGTTATTTTCATCATACTTGATGTGTAAATTGAATTTTCAGATTTCTATTATGTTTATGATGATCTAATTTCCATAATAAGGTTTATTTTGTAATTATTTTGTGACTTTAGTCTTTGTTGAATCAATATAATATTATGGTGCTATGTTAATTGTGCATGCATATACTTTGGTAATAAATCAAGAGAGTAAGTCAAAAGTAATCTAATTAAGTTATGTAATGAGAGTTGGTGATTTAATATGTCACACGATAAACAAATCAACTATCATTTGAAGAGAAATCTGGTGTGAGAACTTGATTATTCAATAGATAGCTTAAAATCTAATTGAAACGTTAGGAAAGTTTTGTGAGTCGAGAGGTTGCAAAATCTAGAATTGTATTCAATTATGGTTAATCAATTTGGTTTTGAGAGTAATCAACCCCTTAAAAAATCTTGGATCGACATATAATTGCATCAATAATCATTATGGGAACAAAAATAATGAAAGAATAGATCCTATACTTTCATCTTTGATCATCCTTAAGTAATTATGGCAACTTACTTAATATTCGTTATTTGATTGCTTTTATTTAATTGTTTTAATTTTTTGTTATTATTTCGCTCAAATCATCTTTTATTACCTTAGACAAATTTAGGTTCAATTCTTTTTACTTATTCCTTGTGGGATCGATATCTTCCGATATTATAAGTTTATGATCCTTATACTTGTGAATATTGAGAGTTTTATTATAGGTAAAACTTGTTCAACATCAATATTTTGATTGATATATGTATTCAAATCAAAGCACTTAAACATGAATGGAATAAGTTATTGTGTTGGATCTTTTTGAGTAGTTGATGTTTGAGGCTAAGTAATTCCATGAAATTTGATTCTACTAAACTATTACTGTAATGTTGCATGATTGGGTGTTTATGTGTTTATAAGTTTTGTTTTTTTCTAGTTTTAATTTTGCTTAGAGACAAGTAAAGTTTTAATTTCTAAGGAAAAATTTCACTTTCTTTATTGTTTGTGTCACTCGAGTTTTAAAATTTATAAACCCTCAAACACTGCAAGCGTATGGGTCATGAATGTAGTATAAGAGGTGTCGATCCACAAGGAGGGAGACTAATATAATCCTATCTTATCTAAGGCTAAGAAAATTGAAATAACGAAAATAAAATTTAATAAGAAAAGTGAATTCGAGAAATTGATAAGAATTGTAATTCGAAATTAACATAAAAAGAAATGAGATTCTAAGTAATATAAAAACACAATGGAAATCAATCAAAAGAAATTAACAAGTTATGAGAGAGGGGATTTTACCTATTATTAATGCTAACCTCGCCACTTATGTGTTATTAGGGTGTCGGTTCTAGGCTATCGAAGGGCTGATTACTCTCTCATAAGTTATAATGATTAAACCTTAAATTATAAACCCTAATAGAATTATTAAATTTGCAATATCTTAATTTACAAATTACCCACAACCCTAATTAGATCAGAAGCTAGCTATAACCGAATCTCACACGGGATCTCTCTTCGTACAAAAGTCGTAATGATTGATTATGTAGTTAATTAAATCAACTAACTCTCATTAATCTGATTTAATCTTTTCTATCTATCTCACCTTTTCAGTTTATTACTGAAATATAAAAATATAGTAATCAATCATAACACCCATTCAAATAAACTCAAAAATCAACTTTAACATTAAATCTAAGCAAAATTCCAAAAGAAAAGTTAGAACATCGTTAACAACTCGAAATCTATAACCATACAACCCATCTCAAATTTACACACTAAATGGAGAAAAAGGGAAACATGGAGGAAATGAAACTTAGGCTGGACAATCCAAGAAGGCAGTGGCATTGAGAGATCACCTAATCTGAGAAGCTTCAGTGTTGGAACCCTCCTCTTCTTCCTCTTCTTCTTTTCTTTCTCTTCTTTCTGTCTCTCTTTAGGGTTTCTAAGAGTGGCTGAATGTAAAGCTCCCCTCTAGGGTTACATCATAATGCTTTTATAGTCTTTTCTAATTAATATAACCCGAGTGCCTTTCTAGTCTGAAATGTCCCTTGAAAACTTGAATTCGAAAGTGAACCCGCATCTATCTGTGTGCAAGCACAAACGTGGCCATTAGTGGCACGATCATGGCCAGCTTGTTTGACTCTTTGTTATGACCGTGGTAGATTCCCCACGATCATGGCCCTGTGCTCGAGCTTTTATCACGATCGTGTCATAGTTATTGCCTGGGTCTTCTTTGATTCTCCTCTGAATGCCTTGAAACACTAACAAAATCTTCATGATACCTCATATATATAAAATTGAAGCTCAAATACATGTTCTCATCCAAAAAACACTTAAAACACAAATATTTACGAACTAACACAATTCTTAACCTAAGCACACATTAAACAATCAAATTAAACACTAAACATAAACTAAACTACCCACAAAAATACAATGCAATCTATAACTATCACTTATGTCTGTGCTATTGTATGAACACGAGAGTCACTTGAAGTTGAACTACATCGAAGAAACTCTAGCTGTTGCTATCAGGAGACAAGAATGAACAATTTAAAGAGCGAGACACTGAGAGGAGATTAAACAAAAAAAGGTGGAAGAATTTAATTAGGGAGACTAGCAACAAATCTTTATGGATTTCATGAGGCCATAGTTCATCGTTGCACAACAAGGCATCACTTAACACCAATGCTAACCTTATTTAAAATAAAACTAGCATTGCTGAATATGCTATAGACCAATATGTAGTTCTATAGGTTAATGAATGAAGATCGTAATGCACATTTAGTGAACTTCTTAGAGATATGCAATACCTTTTGATATAATATTATGTCAGAAGATATTGTTAAGATAAGGCTCTTCCGTTTTACCCTAAGGGATAGAGCAAGGCATGATATCACTTTTTAAACCTTACAAACATAACGAATTGGGAGTAGAACATTAGTTAAAAAGCACTTCCATTTGACCAAGACAACGATGTTGATAAAAGAAGATCAATAATTTCCAACAAAACGATGATAAGTCACTATATGAAGCATGGGAGCGTTACAAAGGCTTGCAAAGGAGATGTCCTCACTATAACTTACCCAAGGAATTCCTATTGCAAACCTTTTAAAATTGAGTTATTCCACCCACAAAAGGAACCATTATTGTAGCTTTGGGAGGATCTTTAATGAGGAAAACAATTAAGAAAGTAGAGGATTTGGTAAAAGAGATGACAAATAATAGTTGTCTTTGGATGTCAGATCGAAGTATACAATAATTGAACTTCTGCGATTAAAAGGGAGTCACTGTTGTCGATTCATTGATAGAAATGCAGGCTGAGATTGAAAATTTAACTAGACAACTCAATAGCACAAAAGCCTCTTCATCTGCTCCAGTTAAATAAATTTAGTGTAGAAGTAAATTATGTGGACAAGATAACCATGATACCGTTGATTGCTTCTTGATGCAAAACAGTGATACAGAGTAACTCAACTATATGGGGGCACAATTTGATAAAGGAGCAGGAAACAAATCTTAGTCTAACACTTAAAATCTTGGGTGGAGGAACTGTTGGATCGAAAACAGGTTCATGCTTGATTTGGCTAAATCGTATATTTCAAAAAACTTTTCCCGAAATCAAAACACAGCAGAAGTGTAAACACCAAGTCAACATGATTTTAATCCATACATGATATGACATAAAGAAAACAAATAATATAGGAACAAGATCGAATTATTACCGACTCCTTGCTACAGCTTCGACTCCTCCTGTTGTGTCCTTAACCAATCCAATCTACCACTTGTTCTCCTTGGATAACTTGGTTAACAAGATCCTTTGGTGGGAAAAGAGAAGAAAAATGTTGAGAGCAAACCTTTTACTATGTCCGATTGTTTGGAGAACTTAGAGAGAACCACTAAACACACACCTTCATCTTGAAAAGAATGTAAAAAGAGCTATCCATCCAACTACCATTGTTGTAGCTCTTTTTGAATTCTTTTTAATGAGTTTTGTTCATTTACATATTTAAAACCATCCATCAAAACCATTTAATGATGATGAGCATTATCGAATGTTTTCGGAGTAAGTGAAGAGAGCAAAACAACGCACCCCCTCATTCTTTAATAATACGAGGGTTACATCTCTTTGTCTACAACACTTTCATTCTTTAATAAAAAAACATAATCGAATCCTACATCTTTGTAGAATTAGGTTTTGCCTTCTTTTTTAAATAATTTTAATTCAATTAATCTAATTAATTAAATCAAATCCAACCCAATATTAATTGTTCCTTTGGGCTTATAATTAACAATTAATTAGTGTAAGCCCAACATTTAATTGTAGGCTTAAGACCTAATTTAATTAACTCTTAATTAAATTGTTCTGATCTTATTGACCCAAATCAAATTTGTCCATTTCTCTCTAAACTGTTTCATTTTCTTTCCAATAACCTCCATTTATTTTTCTTACTTTCCTTGATGACCTTCCTAGAAGCTAAGTGGAGAATCTAATTGGACTTAAATAATTCAAGCTCCAATAAGCTCAGAATTAATTTAATCTCATTATAATTAATTCTGATTTATTAACCAAATGTCATTCCACTAAAGCCAATTAGCTAAACTCTTGAATCACTAAAAATTATGAGAAAATATGTTTCAAATTTATTAATTCGATGTCCAATTGCAAACTCTATTATGAACTATATTATAACCATCCGCACAATAAAAGGTAAAATTACTACTTTACCCTTATGTTAGTTTTTCCTTCTAGATCTCTCATTTCACTTTATATGGTTATTAACACACAAGATCTAATCTTCGTGTTAAACTCGATGGGTAGCTAGTGCATCAAACTACTGGCGCCAGTTTAATCACCAATCTCCTTAAAACATCTAGAAGTGATGATATCACTAAAAACTCTTTATTTGAGTGAATGTTCCCTGATGCATGTTTCAGTTAATAATTCCAACATGTGGACACTGGATTGATACCCTGTAAAAATCCATTCTGACCATATCGATAATTATAACGAAACATACATGAGTTCACCACTCATCAAGATTATGGTCTGTAATAAACGAATGATAAGGTGTATGTTTTAAGATTAAAGTAACGACCTACTTTAACTAGAAGTTGCAAATCTATAATCACTAGTCATCCTTCCAATTTGAAGGACAACGAGTTTCACAATAGCCTATGTGGTTGGTGAATTCGAATTCCCAAAATGCTTATGCAACTTAGGCACAAGTATAAATCTTATGCCTTTGTTGATATTTAAGAAATTGGGGCTTGGCAAGGTAAAGCCTACTTTGATGCAAATTTAGTTGGATGATCAATCAATTAAGAGACTATTTAGAGTGATGGAAGATATCTTAATACATGTGGACAAGTTTATTATCCCTTTGAACTTCGTAATGCTAAATTTCAAAGAGGCTAAGAATTGTCTACTAATTCTTGGACAACTTTTCAGAACACATGAAGAGTATTAATAGACTTTTATGAAGGTAAATTAAAACATCCAATTGGTGAAGATCAAGTGGAGTTCAACATGAACAAAACCTTGAAAAATCCAAAAGAAAGCAGCGATTGTATGAAGATTGACATTCCAGACAAATGTACTCAAGAGCAGGAAGATTGATGCTTTAAAGAAGTTAAATCTGTAGAACATTTGAAAATGATGAATTCATTTAGCATCCAGTTCTTTGGTTCGATCTCAGCTTGCACCCAGTTAAACATAGTTCATTGAATTGCTATCCTTATACCACTCCTTGAACTATTGGTTATAGATTAACAACAAGCTCTGTTAATCCAGGTTTTTCCTTAGTTTATAGTTACTTAAGAAGAGCTCATTAATTAACCCTAGCTATCAAATAAACTAGGAGATGCTCTTAAAATTTAATCAGCTAGTCGCTTTACGAATGAGAAAAACAGACCAATCTAAGCAATAATATCACAAACTCATATTATTTAACCTGGTCCACGATATCTCTAATGATATATTACCATTTGTTACTACAAATGAATTCAAACACGACTATTAGGTATCATATTTAAAGTTCTAGCAATGGGTTCTCATGAAAAACAATCACATAGAGCATCAAGATCATTGTTACACAATACCTATTCCATAAACGCAAGATAACGTAAACAATCCAAAAAGAGAGTAATAATAACAAACACAATGAAAAAATTAAAGAAAATATGCAAAAAATGATAAAATGGAGAATTTGGTAGGGACCCGGTTTCATTGATTTGTTGTTCTCTAACCTCTCCTAGCAACTATTAATCATGGGTTAATAATTAACTCGAGTTTTCCTTTAGGTAGTGTTTAATCAAGATATGATAGTTAATTAAACCTAACCACTGAATAACCTAGGATACCATCTCTAGATTTATAGGCTGTAGCATTACGAATTAGAAAAACTGATTAATCAAGGCAACAATCACATATGATGTATCATTTAACCTAGGTTATCCTGAATGATTGCGAATCATTAGTCGCTACAAATGACTTTCAACATAACAATTACGGATTATATTGAAATTCTAGCAATGGGTTTGTAAATAAACGATCCAATGAATGGATTAAAATCATGTTTTCATAATAACCAATTCAATCAACATAAGATAACATAATCAATTCTTAATGAGAGAAAGAAATAACAAAAATATGAAAGAAATGTTTAATAGAGTCATCAACATCTATGTCACCTTCGAATCGACATCAGGAAAATGCTTCAGCCCTATGAAAATTGTCCCACCGTGACACCCCTACAGTGCCTCCCTTCTTTCTACCTAACCTACCACTACTCTTTTCTCTTGGTACTATTCTTGATGTGACGATTTAACAAGCTGGTCCATCTATAGTACATGTCTCACTTAAAACCTATGGAAAATTCCTTAGTGTTATGCGTTTTAAGCAAAAAGCTCCCTACATCTGCGTGGTTTGTGTTTCGTAGACATTTGTTTCTTGCTTCCAGCTATTATGCATCATCGTTCCTACTTATTATTTATTGCTCCTTGTTTGGTCTTACATTCTCCTGGCACTACCATTTTGCTCATTCATCTACTATCGTTTTGTGTTGTTGGCTATCCACCTACTGCAACGTTTTACTCTTAGCCATTTACGTTTTGGTTGATCTGCTCACCATTTGCTGTAGTGTTACTTCAACGTTTTAAGTCAAACGTTACATGCAAAACCATGTTACTTTCTTCTTTTGCAATTGTTTTATTATTGAATTATAATATTCACGTAGTTGTATGGGTGTGAGATGCAATCTTTAATTTGTCTTCTTTGTCTTTTTATTTTTCTTATCTTTTTCTTGTCTTTTAATTTTATGAAGATAAGTGAAAATTAATCTTCAGAAAATGATCCAAATATCATGCTTTCGATTCACTTTAACTTCTTTGCTTAAGAATTGTGCCCAAAATCACATACAAGTCAAAGTGAGTATCTTAAACAATTTTTTGTTGTTAATCGCTAAGTGTTATGAAATAATAAAACAATCAATTAAGTAACATGTTAATTTCCTTAAAACTTAGCTTTCGACCGTCCTCAGGCAAAACATCAAAATTAAGCTCATAGACCCAAAAATAACATTTACTCATTTCCCATATTTTCCAAGAATATATAATCATAACAAAGATGAATAACTTTCAAAACTTATAGAAAGAAGTTAACATTACAAGCTTTTACTCGTGATCCATCAATATTCATCATCTTCAAAAACTAAGTAATCTAATGGTTGACTCGAAAAATGTGTTTAACTAAAATATATCCATAGGTACACTCATCACCATTCATGATCATGTCATTCCACAACTTTGCATATCATTTCATTTCTCCACCATTAATGTTCACATGCAAAATTATGAATCAAAGGAATTTTTTAGGTTGTAATGTGGGTAAAGGTAAGGTGAGATGTATTTGGGTTAAGTAGTATGAAAGCCATCAAAGTTGGTGAAACAAAAGTAACACTCAATGTGATATCAAGTGCAGAAGTTACCACTCATCAAAATGGGTACCGTCAGCTATGAAAAATGCAACACTTATATTTTACAACTTATTTCATCTCTCACACACAAATCACATAAATCATATACTGATCAGAAGGAATCAGTCATACAATTTATGCCAACAATACATTGAAACCATAAGAGTGAACCTTCTAAGCCAACATCTACCACATATTCAACATATCCAAATAACATATTCACTACAACTCTAAGAAGATGCATTAATTATGAATAACTTTGTAAACTCATATGCACTTCCTCCTTGATAAATTTATTTAAACAAAAAAATTTTTCATTCTTTTTCTTTTTCTTTCTTTCTTTACTTTTCATTTTCCTTTCTTTTCTTTTCTTATGCTTTTCTCTTTTCTTTATTTCTTTTCCTTTCTTTCTTTTTCTTAACATTAAAAAAAATAAATTAAAATGAGAATTTCAATGATAAGACATAACAAAACATCCTAACATTAACTAACCCACACATATGTACACCCCCGCTTAGAATTTTGTACATCCACAAACTCAACAATCACAAATGTTCCACTAGCTTTATGGCTTGGGTATGACATTTGGGTAAGTATAAAGCATGTAATATGGTTGATACAAAAGATTGGCTAATAAGGCCCAAAGTGGGCTTATCAAAAAGAAAAATCATATAATGGGTAGGCTATTTGGCTAATATAGTTTATGAAACAAAGAATGCCTAATCATTTCCACGTTAATGCATGTTATAAAAATGTGGTCCCGAATATAAATTCAAGGAAAAATCAGGATGTACATGTCATAAAGGTCACATATTATCAAAAGATAATGAGACTAATATGAATTTGTCAGTCAAATAAGGCTCAAAATCTTATTGACTTTGTCTACCACTAGTCACAACTCCTTTAAAGATAATGCACATTGACTAATCACAAGAGTAAAAGTACATACTAAAGTTGTAATGAAATTCTCTAGTCAATTCACAATCTAATCATGACTATATAGTCCTAGAATCAACAGAAAAGAAAAAATGTTTGTTTCATTTGTTTTATTCTCTCTCTTATTTTGATTGAACACTTAAAAACAAGCATGAAACAAAATAACATAGAAATACACATGCATAAAAACTAATATGGAAATGTAAAGAAAAGAAATTTACTTCCCTTGGGTTGCCTCCCAAGAAGCGCCTTTGTTTATGGTTACTAACTCGGCTCCTTTTTCTCCTCACGTGACAAAATTATGATCTTCTGGTGGCACATGTGGTTCCTCCATGTGAGGTTCTTCTAGATAAGGCCTTAGTTAATCATCATTCTCATTCAGTTTCCTCCCTATCCTTAGACTTTCAATCTGTACTAGGTCTATGCTTTCTTAAAAAATTCTCGAATGTCTCTTCACCTTTTTCTTCTTTGTTTGGTTCCTCTAACATGCTAGGTAAAGGTAAATAGTTAGTGTCAAAAATAATCACATACTCAATACTCACCTTCGAACTAAATGATGTATCATATTCTGCTTCAAGCTCCTCCTCAACTTCTTCAACACAAGCAATTTGTTGAGGATTGACCTCAAAATTCTTAACCTCCTCATCACTTTGTAAGGTTTCCGCACTAATGTCCATTAGGTATACCTGGGGTTGATATGGCTGCTCCTCTTCCATTTCTGATTCTAGTTAGTCGATCCTCACTACCATCTCACCCATTTGGCATGCCATATTCTGGTTTCTAGACGTTATATGCCTTATTTCTTGCTGGATCTATTGCAACTGCTGTTGTATGCTTTGTTGAAATTGGAGATTGTTAATAATCATAACATTCATCAATTATTCCAAAGATGTACCGGAGTTGTCACAAGAAGCTTCTGGTCCACACAAGAATTGCTTTGTGTCTTACAAACTATCATAGAAGTAATTCTGATGGTTATCCCATCCATAACTAAAGTTAGGTTGATCAATCTAACCTTGGTTATAGGATTGAGAGTAAAAGTTATAGAAGAAATTACTTCTATCTATGTCAGATTTTTTTCACACAAAAACTAAACAAAAAGTGAAAAGACCAAGAAATAACTAAAAAGAAACTAATTAAAAACAAATATGTATAAAAGACTAATTAAAATCACAAACAAAAACTAAAACACTACCCTTCCCGGCAACGACACTAAAATTGACAGTGCGATGAACACTATTCAAAATAAAATAACTAGACTACTACGTACTATAGCAGTGGTGAGTCTAGGTCGATCTCACAGAGAGTGTGTGTAAAGTTATTGAAACAAAATTAATCGGTGTTTAGGTTAAGGGGGTTTTGGATTTTGGAAATAAAAAAATAAAATGAAACTAGACTAATAAAAAACAAATTAAAAAGACATGTGAAAATTGATAATAGTTGAGAATTCAGTAGGGACCCAGTTCTTTGGTTTAATCTCAACCTAAACCCTAATTAAATATACTTCATTGATTTGTTATTCTCTTTCATAATAATTAACTTGAGTTTTCGTTTAGGTAGTGTTTAATCAAGATACGATCGTTAATTAAACCTAACTATGGAATAACCTAGGATACGATCTCTATATTTAATTAGGCAGTGGCATTATGAATTAGGAAAATCGATTAATCAAGGAAACAACCACATACGATGCGTCATTTAACCTAGGTTATGTTATCCTTAAGTATTACAAATCATTAGGTGTTACACATGAATTTCAACATAATAATTACGGATTATATTGAAATTCTAGCAATGAGTTTGGAAATAAACGATGCAATGAACACATTAAAATCGTCTTTTTATAATACCCAATCCAATCAACATAATGTAACGTAATCAATTCCTAATGAGAGAAAGAAACAACAAAAATATAAAAGAAATGCCTAACCCAAGTTGTTGACGTCAATGTCACCTCCGAACTAACATCGGGACGTTTAGCCCTCTATGGGTCTCTCAAAAAATGCTTCAGCCCCATAAAAATTATGCCACTCGAAGACCCCTATAATGCCCCTTCTTTTTGCCTAACCTACTGCTAATCTTCTCTCTCGATACTGTTCTTGATGTGACGATTCAACAAGCTGGTCCTTCTATAGTATATATTTTACTTAAAACCTATGGAAAACATCTTGGTGTTGTGCATTTTAATCAAAACGCTCCCTCCCTCTTATAGACATTTTCTCCTTACCCCAGCTGCTATGCGTTGTCATTTCTACTTGTTATTTGCTACTCATGCTTGGTCCAACGTTCTCCTGGTGTTGTCGTTTTGTGTTGTTGGCTATCCACCTACTGCAACGTTTTACTCTTGGTCATTTGCATTTTTGTTGATCTACTCACCATTTGTTGCAGTGTTACTTCAATGTTTTAAGTCCAACGTTGAATGCAAAACTGCATTACTTTCTTCTTTTTCAATTGTTTTAATATTGAACCATAATATTAAAGTAGTTGCATGGGTGTGAGATGCAATCTTTAATATATCTTATTTGTCTTTTCATTTTTCTTGTCTTCTTCTTATCATTTAATTTTCTTTTTCTTGCTTTATGAAGACAAGTGAAAATTATTCTTCAAAAAATGGCCCAAATACCATACTTTCGACTCACTTTAACTTATTTGCTTAAGAATTATGCCTAAAATCACACACAGGTTAAAGTGAGTATCTTAAGCAATTTTATTTCATTAATCGTTAAGTGTTATGAAATAATAAAACAATTAATTAAGCACATGTCAAGAGGTGTCTCACCTTTATGCAAAATATGCCACAACCTTGAGTGATGCTCATGGTTGTGACAAGTTTCTTGTTTGACAATGAGCCCTTCTATACTCTTCTTCTTCATGTTTTCAACATATAATCATCATCTTCATGCATTTTTTGATCTTTACATACTCTAATCTTCCTCATTCTTGCTCTATGAAGTCAAAGGATTCTGAATCTCTAAAAAATGTCTCAAATATGGTGCTTCCAGCTCACTTTAGCGCTTTCGCTTCCGAATTGTACCTAAAATCATATATGAACTAAAGTGAGTATCTTAAGCATTTTCGTATCATTAATCATAAAGTGTTATCGAATAAATAGATAATCAATTAAGCACATATCATACATCGAATAAACCTTGAAGAAGGAAGTCGAGCAGTGAGGGAACATCAACGTAGGTTGAACTCTCACATAAAGGAAATGGTCATAAAGGAAGTAGTGAAATGCTTAGAGCCTGGTATCATATATCCCATATCTAATAGCGAATGGGTAAGCCTGGTACAATGCGTATTGAAGAGAGGTGGTATGACCATCATAGAGAGAGAAAGTGGAGGGCTAATTTTGATAAAAATAGTTACAGAATGGAGAGTTTACATAGGCTATTGAAAGCTTAATGAGGTGACTAAAAGGGATCACTTTCCTTTCCCATTTGTAGATCGAATGGTCGAAAGAGTGGCTGGTCACTCATTTTATTGCTTCCTATATGGTTATTTTGGATACAATAAGATAATCATCTATCCTGACGAATAAGAAAAACCATTATTACGTCTCTTTATGGTACATTCATGTATAGACAAATGCCCTTCGGGTTATGCAATGCTCCAGCTTCATTTCAACTGTAGCACCTCAATCTCATAAGGCATATTCCCGAACCTACAGTCAGCATTCGAAAACATACTTTACGAGGTGGCATGCTGGGACAGTCAGTCAAACTCATTGCAAAAATTTTCACGCAGCACATGCATTTTTAGAAAACAAAGAACCATTCTTGGTCCATTTTATTCAAAAACACTTTCAATTGCAAGTGTTACAACAATTAACACATCATCATATATTCCAATAATTAATTGGGCCCAATACAAAACATTTCTAGTCATACAGTCATTTCACTTTTTAATTTGCATAAATGTTCTACAATATTTCCATAATACAATTTTCAAATACAAAAGAAAGACTATAGACATATGCAGGTACAACTGATCCCGACCTCTAACTCTTATCCGAATGCGATGGTTAGACTCTAGTTGGTCTAACTAGTAACTCCTCTGGGCCTGAAAAATATTGCAATTTTGGGGTGAGTTTTGTAAACTCAGTGAGTGAACCATCATTGATGTGCTCACCCATGTCAGGACACAAATATTACAAATAATAACCAAATTCACATGTATATCATATTATTTAGAATCAGTTCTCATTTAACCCATCTTCCAGTTGTGTATACCTACTCTCAATATATACATATTTCAATAAACACATTTTAAATACAAATGTTTCATATAATCATTTCAGAATAATCTAATCATTAATCTCACCAACATGTATACAAACGTTGCATATCATTGTGTCAACACAATTCAATAACTCTTCACAAATATTCACATGATACATGTAAAGATATATATGCAATGCACATGAGACTCCACTTTCATTTTTATTTTGTTGTAGCTGAGTGCCTATTAATTATCCCATATCCCTTGAGGATACTGAGCTTATTTTAGGTACTGATCCATATCCCTTGTGGATACCGGGGTCATTTACAACTGAGCCAGTGGCTCTTTGCACATATTCTGAGCTTTAATCTTTTTTCAGGCTAGTCACTCCGGTCACAACTCTTTTATCTGATCATGCACATTAATGTCATGAAATGCATCTTCTTACATAATGTGCTATCAATCACTTTCATTCGGCGTGCACAATCATTTATCACAATCATTGGATCAGAGTCCAACATTCAACATTCAGTTGAGTATCACTTATTCCATGCACATTCACATTCACATTTATCATTAAACCTTGGTCCAACATTCAACAATAATATTGAGTATCACTTATTTAGTCAAATTCACATACAATGAGCACTTTCAATATAGTCCCGAATAAGTATCTCCTCGGATAATCTATTGTTCAGAATCATTAATATCAAAATCATTTCAATAGATATATAGATATAAGGATTAAACAAAAACAATTCAAACATAAGCATATATCTAATTGAGATCACACGTCTAGGTTGACTCACTACATATATAACTCAAACAAAAAAACACATATAATTGAGTTTGCACATCTAGGTTAACTCATAGTATTCTCCAAGTGAGCCATTGCCTTGATGATCTGGCAATGTCTGGATGTTGTCGATTAATTTGTGCTTCTATATTATAGAATACACACATAATCGACTAAGTTGATCAATCATATCATTGTTTAACCATACACATGTATATGTATCATGTTCAATGCATGCCCAATTGACTATCCCAAGTATTTACCCTTAATCACATCGCTTGACCATTAACATCATCATTGGTGTATGTTAAGCTTACGCTTAGGTTTACATAACAAAGAACTTAATCTAATATCATCAATCATATGTCTATCACATATTTAATCACTTTATCCATTATCCACTAAGTTTAATTCAAGCTTCATTCAAGCCTAAATGCATCATAGGAAAGCACCTAACCATTTGTCGTGTCAAACCACACATAAAAGAAGTATATTTCACTTGATAACCATTCCCATTTTCCAGCTTTTCCAACTCTATTTTCAAGTCAATTTTTTATGACCGTTTTGACCTAGAAAATGAGGTACTTAGGAAACACCTTCTTCTAAAAACAAGTTCCTCTATGTCTTAAGTTTCTAAAAACATCAAGTTCATGCAGATTGGTTCAGTATTCTGCGAATTATACCCAAAGTACTACAAACTACTCTCAAACAATGACAACATCGAGTACTCAACTTCAAGCTAAATTTCAAAACCCTTATAGATAGAATTCAAATTCAATTACTTCATAAAAATTGTATCTGTATGTATATAGTTTAATATAAATTAAAAATAATACCATTTGGATATCTACAGATTAAGATATGGCTAAAATATAGATGTCTATCCAGTGGAAATACTCCATCTAACATATTCTAGAATAGGGGTCTATCACAGGCAATATTGGGGAAACAGTCACAACTCGAGCTCTAGTCACTATTTTCTTAAGCCACTTTCACAGAGATCAGGTTAAGACCTATATATACAACTTTCATTCGTTGAGTTTCTTCAAATTTGTGCTCTAAGGATATGAAAGACATATCAAAAGAGAATGATGAAATTGAAACCAGAATTTCAACTTACCTTGATAACCTCTTTCCTTCTCCTCTTCTCTCTGCCTTTTTCTCTCCTTCTCTTCTTATTTTCATTTTTCTCCCTCTTTTAACCTTATAGCTGACCTTCACTCTCACTTCTATTTCCTTTTTCAATCATTTTCTCTAGAAAATTTAAAGAAAGTTAAACTAATTCATATGTTACCATTCCATTGGTCCATGTGTCACCATTCTATTGGTACATATGTTATCCTTCTATTGGACCATATGTTACTATTCTATTAGTCCATGTGTCACTTACTTTAGGCTCCAAATGTAACTCATTTAAGCCTCTATATATCACTACCTATAATGCTACACATGTCACCAATTGTAAGGCTACACATGTTACCAATTGTGAGACTATATATGTCACCATTTGTAAAGCTACATAAGTAACCATTCTGTTGCTCCACATGTCACAAGTCTAAGGTGCCATTTGTCACAAATTTAAAGGGCTACTTGTAGCAATTATACTCAAGCCACTCATCATCCATTTAACTGAGCCATTTGTCACTTATTCTTAATGCCATATGTCACCATTTCATAGGCCTAATCAACCTAAATTACCATGTATCAATTTGTCTTGCTCTTTAACATTTTTTCGTAGAATAGATGCACATATCACCTCATCAATTACTCAATTGTAAAAATAATTTCCCAATTC